>SSNS01000161.1:122104-279437 GCA_006937985.1 Aphyosemion australe | reverse complement strand
GGGGGGTCCTGGAGGGTGCGTGGGAGTTCGCCCAACCAATCTACATGTGTTTTGTGGATTTGGAGAAGGCGTTCGACCGCGTCCCTCGGGGGGCCCTGTGGGGGGTACTCTGGGAGTATGGGGTACCAGGCCCCTTGATACGGGCTGTTAGGTCCCTGTACAACCAGTGTCAGAGCTTGGTCCGCATTGCCGGCAGTAAGTCGGGCTTGTTTCCGGTGAGAGTTGGACTCCGCCAAGGCTGCCCTTTGTCACCGATTCTGTTCATAACTTTTATGGACAGAATTTCTAGGTGCAGCCAAGGTGGTGAGGGGATCCGTTTTGGTGACCTAAGGATCAGGTCTCTGCTTTTTGCAGATGATGTGGTCCTGTTGGCTTCATCAGAACGTGATCTCCGGCTTTCGCTGGAGCAGTTCGCAGCCGGGTGTGAAGCAGCTGGGATGAAAATCAGCTCCTCTAAATCCGAGACCATGGTCTTGAGTCGGAAAAGGGTAGAATGCCTTCTCCAGGTCAGGGACGAGGTCCTGCCCCAAGTGGAGGAGTTCAAGTATCTCGGGGTCTTGTTCACGAGTGAGGGAAGGGTGGAGCGTGAGATCGACAGGCGGATTGGTGCTGCGTCTGCAGTGATGCGGGCGTTGTGCCGGTCTGTTGTGGTGAAGAGGGAGCTGAGCCGAAAGGCGAAGCTCTCAATTTACCGGTCGATCTACGTTCCTACCCTCACCTATGGTCACGAGCTTTGGGTAGTGACCGAAAGAACGAGATCGCGAATACAAGCGGCCGAAATGAGTTTTCTTCGCAGGGTGGCTGGGCTCTCCCTTAGAGATAGGGTGAGAAGCTCGGTCATCCGGGAGGGGCTCAGAGTAGACCCGCTGCTCCTCCACATCGAGAGGAGCCAGTTGAGGTGGCTCGGGCATCTGATTAGGATGCCTCCTGGACGCCTCCCTGGTGAGGTTTTCCGGGCACGTCCAACCGGGAGGAGACCCAAAGGAAGACCCAGGACACGCTGGAGAGATTATGTCTCTCGGCTGGCCTGGGAACGCCTTGGGATTCCCCCGGAGGAGCTGGCCCAAGTGGCTGGGGAGAGGGAGGTCTGGGCTTCCCTCCTTAGGCTGCCGCCCCCGCGACCCGACTCCGGATAAGCGGAAGACAATGGATGGATGGATGGATGGAGTATTGTGACTAAATTGTCCCTAGGTGCGAGTGTGTGAGTGGTTGTTGGGCTCTGAGGTCCTATGATTGGGTCCTGTCCAGGGTGTCCCACACTTCTCACCAATGACTACTAGCATTGGACACCAGCTACCTGTGACCCTACCGAGGAATAAGCAGTATTAAAAAATGAGTAAATCAACTATAATTAAAGGAACGCTTGGCAGTTTTGGCTTGTTTTTAACACCCTCTAGTGTTTGTTAGCGAAAACGAAAGTAAAACTTATCTCCTGTAAAGGGTCATTTTAGTACATACTGGCTCAAGAAAATGATTTAAAATATGAAAAAGTTTCATAGTGTGGGTTTAAGAAAAAAAAACTTTTTTCTTCCTCTATTAAGGCATATTTACTAAGTGTAGCCCGTTTTTACTGTTCATTTAGACCAATCATCACATCAGAAAGGCCAGCTTGGTGCTGTTATATAAATTGTATGTTATATGTTGTAAAGATCTATAATTTTTTGTTTTCAGTTTTCAGTATAATGCTTTTATACCAACATTTTGTGGTGAGAATCAGACTTAAACAAAGCAAAGATTGTATAAAAAATTATTTGTAAACACTTGGAAGTTTTGAGGAGAAATAAACACCTCAGAAGGGATTTTACAAATTGCTAAAGTCAGTTTACATAATTGTAGGAAGAAAATAAAAAAGAATGGCAAAATGAAGCAAGGTTGAGGAGTGGAGGGTTGGAAAACACACCTATATCAAGCCATGTTTACCCCTTCTCCTCCCACACCTCCTCCTCCTCTCCTCCCAGACGCAGAACCCCAGGAAAAGGATGCGCTCAATGCACTGTGTGCAGCTCTGAGATAAGGCTCCTTCAGCAGAGGAGCGGCCTGGCTGGCTATCGGGCCCTTCCTGATCCACTCACTCCCCTGGCGGGGGATAGGGCTGGGCAGGGAACACAGGGAGGGTCCACAGAGGGTCCCAAAGAAAAGGAGAGGGTGGAAAGACATTCAACAGGCCGCCTCCTTCAAGACACTCCAGTTCAATCTCTCCACACTAATGTAGCCAATAGAAGACCAAGGCGAGACAAGAGCCATGATGCCAACATACCGAGGCCAACATATTCAGTGGGAGAGTCAATCAAGCCAGGAAAAATGATGGAAAAGGTTCTCTGGAGTGCATGTTAAACTTTTCTCCCCAACGAAGCCCAGCAGAGGAACAGAAATTCCCAAAACAAAGTTCAGTTTGTTTATGTTGATAAATTCTGATGGTTTTAAGAGCACCTGAGTCCATTAACCCTTGAATGTTAAAAAGGAGGTTAAAAGCCAAACTAAAAATGAATGAATGTGATGTTCTCATTAAATCCTTTTGCATTTGACCCAAATCTGCAAAATAAATAATTTTATTTATCCATGTATCAAAAGCATTGTGATTAAAGACGAGTATCACACCTTAGTAGGGCTGGGCAATAAATCAAAAATTTATCGTTATCAAAATTTCTGACTAACCGATATTTTCCCATGTCAATAAATTTGGTAATAAAAAAATGAAAATATGCGTGTAGGTTGGCCACGTTCATGTCCCTTTAAGAAGCTGTACCACCTCAAGTCACATGACAACATGACTCAACGTAATACACATAACAGCCCCATCTAGTGGACAACTTTTGTTTTTGCGCATACATGTCGCCCCGTTTATCGTTATCGAGGTGAACTCATACCGTGATACTGACTTTAGGCCATATTGCTAAGCCCTATTAAAGAGTAGCTAGTAACAAGGGCTTTTCTAAGTTTAAGTTCACTTGTACCACAGTCTTAAATTACAACTGGTGAATAAAAAGTTGTATTTAAAAAATGCTGCAAAGGTTCATCTTCTATATCCTAATTAGAATTTGACGGAGCTGCAAATGCCCACGTATTTTCTTAAAACTGCTTCTTTGCATTACTTGCTTCTTTTTTTCCTTTTCAATAATTGCTCAACAGTATTGGTTGGGTCTGTAATTGCATGAGTGTGCCCGCATTGTCCTGCCACAATAATAAATTTGGTCATACTCGGGGTCTATGGATCAGGGCCTGATTAGCCAGCTGTCTCTCCCTGATGAGCGCAAGAGTCCAGCAGCCCATCCTTCATCAGCGTGACGTGGGTGGACAGAAAAACAGGTGGGTGACTTACTCCGCTGCATATAAGTAAACGCTTCAGTTAAGCATCAAGATCCTTTTCCCAATGTTCGTTTTCTTTCTCTGGGTAAATAATGTTTGCACAAAGTGACAAAGTCAAAAACGATAAATGAAGGACCTCGAGCCCATTAAATGCTACACAAGGTTTGCAAAAAGCCTACATTGTGTGCAATTTAAACAAAAAGTGAGTTGAAAAATTGCAGTTTGTCCCCAGAGCAAGAACGTTAATCATAAGTAACAAATGAAGACAACATTATGCATGCGTCATGACTGGCCTGTGCTTGTTCAACATTGCACAAAATTTGCAGACAACCACCCCCTCCACTTGAAAATTGGGGTCCCACACCCCAACCCCAGGGAGGGAAGACACTGTGATTTATTAGACTAAAGAGTCGGTAATTAAACAGTAGTCTGTGGCTGTAAACAGCTGAGAAGGCCTGAAATCTTTGGGCGGTTAGCTCTACCAGGCGGTAATTACCCAGCTCCTATGTGTTGTAGCTTAGGCCTGTAACTACGAGACAGACACCCTATTCTTTTTTCTTCCTTTTTGTCCTGCGCTAATCTGTAAGTGTCAGGAAGCTGGCAGCAAGCAGTCCACAGAACTGCCAGGGAGGTAAATGGCAAATGTGCGGTTTGTGTGTTTACGGGGGAGGTGGTGGTGGTAGGTTGTTCTTGGCGGGTCTCAATATTTTCCGCGGTAAAAGTAAAAGGCTCTGTCAACAAACATGCTCAAAACCACAGAGAGTCTTCGCTCAAGGCAATTAGATGTTATCTGAGAAGGACCAGTGTACAATGAGCCCAACGGCCAATTCAAACGACAGCACCCGCGCTGCACTGATGCACGTTTACACCGGCGTGTCCTTTCAACACATCAACGCGGTGAGCTGATGGATAACTGAGCCAAAAAAAGGAAATCTTAGCTCAGTTGTTGTATTTCTATTCATAGTGGTAATTAGAGGAAACAGTGGAACTCAAACTCACCACAAAAAAAGACGCAGTGAAGCTGCCTGATATAATTTATGTAGACATCAATTACTAGCTAGTTGTGAGGCTTTCACAAGCAATACTTCTGTTACACCACATGTAGACAAACAGTAAAATACACAAGTCCATGTGGGAAAGGGCTTCTTATAATAGAAATTTATAAATATTCTTAAAAATGTCAGACCCAATTAAAACTGACCGACTGTATGAAGGCCTGAGTTACCTGAGATAATTTTTTGTACGAAAATGACATTTTTCTTCTGCATTGTCAGCAAAGTTTCATTCCTCAGCTCCGCCCATCAGGCCCCTGGCGCCCTGGTGACACATCTGCCAAATGTTCAAGCCCCCAACCCACGTCGCCCCTGCTCTATATTCCTCAACACACTGGTACCGGGGGAGCCCCCCTCTGACGTGCGATCCTTCATGTGGACGATGCGTGGGCAGCAAACACTTGCAACAGGTGCCACCCGACGAGGCCTGATCCTCCGTTCTTTGTGCCTGAGCAGAAGTGGGAGTGGGAAAGGCTGCAGAGGTCACGCTGACCCGAGATCAGGGCGCACCATACCCGCTGTCTGGCTGGAGATTCAGACGTCAAAGCAAGGCTTGTACTAAATTACCCTCAACCATTTTTCTCCTCTGACACTTTAAGGGAGTACACAACTAATGAATGGATCAATGGTCGAATGACTTTAATGTCTGTGGTAGTGAAAACGATTCATCAACTAAAAACTTGAAAGCTAGTTGATGTGAAATTTGCACTAAAACCGCTGATGGAACCAAATCAAAGCAAAATAAAACTAATCATGAAAAAAAATGTAATCTTCCTATTCCATTAGTTCTAGTTGTTTTCTTTAGCATCACACTGCCAAGTCTAAACGATATTAAAACCATAAATTAGAGTTTAGCTTCAAAATTAACATTTAAATTTCAGCAGAAATGATGAATAAAATAAATTTCTCTTTTTAAATCACCCCTTCCCCCAAAAAGGAAAAGAAAAAAGGCAATACGTGTGAAAAAATAAAACCACTCCTTGTTTCTACCTTTCAACTGGGCTGGCGGCTTTAAAAAATGACTAACTTTTGTTGATGTATGAATCGGCGGGGAGTCTATTTATCAGCGGGCCCTCTGCGGTCGCCCGCTTGGGTCCCTCAAGCCACAAGCCGCGTCGCTCCCCTTTGACTGATTAATTAGCCAATCAGAGGACATTTTTCACTGGGCGGCAGAATGGTTTATTTCAGCTAATGCCGGGCTTTCGAGCCGAGGCCCGTTGGAGCCTCGTCGGCTCTTTCAGCCTGCCTGAGTGGCTGGGCAGCGGGGAAAGGGAGATAAATCAAGCTGGGCTGGCCCTCCATGTGGCTCCCCTAACTAAACCCCCTGAGGAGGGCAAGGAGAGCAGGGGTGGTGGAGAAGGGGGAGGAAGGAGAGCAGTACGGCCAGGGGCGCTGCTTGCCCGCCGATAAGCACGGGGAGCACGGGGCTGCCAAAGTCCCTTCGTTTAGGAGTGGCCAGGGCGTTCCGATATCTCGGCAGCGAGAGTCTGTCGTTTGTCATGTGGTGAGTAATTGTGTTGAGGGGTGCAAGAGAAGGCATGGGAGGGAAGAGGCTTGTGAGCGTGGGATGGATGATGGATAACAGAGGGCCATGTAGATGGACAGGTGCTAAAGCACAACCTTCATCGTTCAAAGAGTTTAAATTATTGTTTTAGGCAAAAACTTTTAATCCGCAAATCCATAAAATTATTAAGCAGTGGGTTAAATGACGGCCATGAATTTATCCTTCTAAAAGCCATGCACTGAAGAAATCAAGTTTTTTTCCTACAAAAGAGATATGTTTAAGAGGTTTTTATTGGATTTTGTTGATTTTAATCAATCAGAACATCTAATTAAAGCCCAATAATAAGAGGTCAAAATGTGACAAGTCTCCATGAATTATATACATGTTAATATCTGATCAAGTGATCTAAACAATGAATTTTTTTATTTTAGGTTTAAGTCTGCATACTGGTGCTTCAAACATCTTAAAAAGGGGTTTCTAACCTCACCAACTACACTTTGATGTCTCCACATGCGCTACAGAAATTGGTATAAGTTGGCCATATTAATGAATAAACGGGATTCTACGTGTGAAACATCAATTAGTCACTTCTCAAAATTTCTCACGCTATTTCCACACATCCACTGCTGCCTTTGATGAACAGAAGCCTGTGGGACAGTTGGACAGCGTGTCTGTGTGCTCGTCCGTCACGCTGCGTTGCAAGCAGCGATAAGAGGCGTGCAGGAAACACATCGCTGCGGAGGAAGGAAAACACCCGCAGTGGGGGACTGGTGGAAGGGATGCTGGAGAGACAGCAGTGGGTGGTGGATGAAGAGCTGGAAGATTCATGAGGGGGAAGAAGGGAAGGTCTCAAGAAGCCTGTGCAGATTTGCTCAGGCCTCTTGGCCTCACCTCGTCAGGATGCAGATATGCGATAACGTGATCAAACGCAAACCCAAAGCTCCAAACATGACAAATAACTCTTTGAGGTATTGTGATTATTACATGTGTGTTTATCAGCGTGAGATGGAGGTCGCCAACGGTGTCATGGACATTCCTTGATCTTGATTGGTTGATCACCCTTTTAACCACCAACCAGCAACCTCAAATGTTGCTGGGCCTCAGCACAAAGCCTCATGGGGAACTATTGTAATGTTTGTCAGTGGTTTCGATACGGTCAACGGTGCTCCTCCTGCTGAAAAATAACAACCCATAACCAAACGATTAGGGGGGAAACGATGGTGTGTATTTCCTGCACTTCCAATGTTATCCAGCTAGGGAGCATCTGCCATTGTCATGTTGTGGCTCAGAACCTAAATGGGAAAGAGACCTTCTTTATCCAATTTATGGATCCTTAAGATGCCAATTTCTTCAAGCTCCACGCTTGAGATAAACAGAAATGCAGGAAGAGGTTTTTCTTTGCATGTCCAACGTTAGTTTAGTAATGCATTAGACTGCATGAAAATGTTTTTAGTCATCATAAAAAAACAAGTATTGTGGGTATTGATTTCATCCTTTAAAACATAAACTAACGAATAAAAATATCAACCAGGTCTGGGTGCTGTGTTGGTTTAAAAGGGTCTTCATAAAACACATATTGGTGGTTTATTTTGTCTCTGACTTTAAATGTCATCCAACTGAATGAGACAAGTGACGTGACTCCACTAAGGTTGGGCGACCAGACAACTGTATTGACCATCGGTGATAGTGAGACCATCTGTGATTATTTTTTTACGAGTGATACATATTTTTACATGCCTACAAATTAGTCTTGCACATGGGACATCATGAACGTCCGAAAACTACATGTACATAAACATAATATACATTGTAGAATAAAGCACTATGAGTGTCATCCACTCACGAGTTGGTGCTCTACAGTACAGCTGATGGACAACCAAAAATACGAAGCAAAATACGATGCAAAAACAAGAAACTACAGTTTTGACACCATATGTATCTTGGTCAGAGTATATCGTGTCGAAACGTTACATAATACACATTATTAGAAAGTTAGGTTTCTTATTATTCCAATGATTGATGCCAATCAAGGATACAACTGTAACTGTAAACGCTTTTGTCATAAATTCATAATGTCTAACTCACCATTCAAAGCCTCAACTCATTAACAGAATAGTGCCATCCTGAACAAAAATGGTATTTTTACATTCACAAGAGTCCAATTAATGTCCTCAAATAAAAGTTATTCAACAATAAGTCTTACGTCCACAACATATTTTACCTTTGAAAACATTCAAAAGTTCCTTCAGATGCTTCTTTTTCTTACCCTAACCTCTGTTAGCATCCTCAATTTAGCTTCAAACTTTTGATTGGCATCACTTGATCCAAGAGGTGAAGCATTACCTCCTCTGCTCAGCCAAAATCTTCAGCTTTTGGCCGATAGGTCAGAAGAACCACCCACTGTTCTCGAACCAATAGTAGAGCAGTATGTTTATTGATGCCAAAGAAAATCGAAAAACAACGAAATTTCACATGGACCCTTCATGGCCGGAAAGAACGATTGTGATTGGTTGATTGCTCCCAACCAGGAGCGTTTCTGACGAGAAACTGAAGCGTTCCACACAGCTGATCCCGTGAGGTCACAAATTCACAGGAGAACTGCAACACCACGCGTGATTTCAGAAGTCCACACAATAAAAAGCAAGGAGAACGATGACTGCATGTATCCAAACAGGGCTGTGGTTTATTTTCTGTTCTGTTTACATCGGCTACGGGAAAAATTATGTACGTTTTGCTGCATGTGACTTTTATTTTAAAAGTTTCTGGATATTTTACACTTCTTTTGTGTTTGACTTCCTGTCTGGCCCGATCTGAACTGCGGATTTTGACGCGTTTTGGAAGCGTAGTGTGTCAAAAATAGACTCAAAACATAATGATAGCATCCCTTCACTTCTGGGACATGTCCAGAACTTTCCATGCCGGTGGGAAGGACCCTGTCCAACATAATGGCGGCTAATTGCTGCGTAGTACGTTTTGCGGCTGTTTCGTGACGCTTTCACGTGCGGTTGAAAGCCAGGGTCAGACTCTACAGCACATTTAAGAGTTATAGATCAGCAGACAACCTAATATTTAATTTGTATTAACATTAACTTATATAGGATATCTACAAACACACTAAAGGCCCTTCCTAGGTATAAAACTCACCTGCCAACTTGCATCTGCACAAGCCTGTAGCTTAAGTTACTAAAGTCTGAGACCTATCATGTCATCAAACAGCAAAGTGACTCTTGAAGTGATGAACTACTGATGCCGAGAGCAAACTAAACTTTTATGCAAGTGTCATCACCTCAGATTTCTGAAAACCTCACCACAATTTGGATTTTCCTTTGATAATTCCTTCTGGCACACCTGACCAACTGATGCGACGCTCTGAGATAGAAGCAGAAAAAAAGGAGTGGAAGTGTGAAAGAGAGGAGGAACTGGTAAAATCCCTTAACTGGATTTAGGTGTCCTTGCCGCCACCAGTGGCCTGCTGGCACTGTTAGAGCTGTGCACGGCGACATGGCTAATCTACAGCCAGAGGCTGTTTGGGAACTGGCCCCTGCAGGAGCAGGAGGATCACATGATACCACTGGAGTCTGTTAAGGGCATCAGCACTGATGGTCACCAGCAATTACAGGGAGAAATAAGCTCAAGCAATCTCCCCTGTCCTGACTATGACTTGGTTAATAAAGATTAGACACTGGTCTAATCGATTTAGATAAAGAGAAGAGAAATTACTCAAATAAATCGTCCTACTTTGTTGACAGAATTGCAAAACCAAACAACAGAAGCGCTTTAGTGTCCTTAAATCTAAATTTGAGTCCAACTGTGGTTCACAAAACAAAAGTAATGATCTTACCGGCTCCTGATGTTTGGTAGACTTGGTCCTCTTTCCAAAGATACAGTCAAGATCTTTTTCGCTGCGAGACGACAGGTCCTTTCCTGAAATTAAAAATGATGTAAATATTTAAATGTGTGGTTGTTCGGTTAATGTCAACGTATGTTTTTAGCATTCTACATTTACTAAAGAAAAAAACCCAGGTAGTTTTGTATATTTGTGTGTGTTTGTGTGAAATGTGGTCTCTGATGAAAGACGGAAGGCTTGCACGGCTCACTTCATGCTCCAAGGATAAAACAGCAAAAGGAAAACAAACTGACGACGAGGCCCGCCGTGCCTCCAGAGTCCCATTTTCAAGCCCGGGCCTCAAAGACTCCTAAAGCACGCAGTCGCCTGTCTCAGGCCCAAGTCCTGTTCATACAGCTGCATCCTCTTCCTTCAGCGGGACTCTGATAACATTTGGTTATTTATTGCCTTTAAGCCACTATCTCCCCGCTCTCGACTTTGAAAGTCACTGCACATGCAGGTTTAAGACCACGAAAACTAGGCTGAAAACAAAAATAAACGAGGAGGGGTCCCTGTGGTGTTTGTCATCGACTGAACTTGGGTCAAACGTGAAGTTCTGCCCGATCTGACATTTTCTAACGTCTGAAGGAGGATGTACCCATCCTCATGTTCCTGCTGTAATGGTGAAAGAGCAAATGAGGTTCTGATAAAATAAACAACCACCTTTCTTTTCTCAGATTCTTAAAAAGGTGGATGGACACGTCTCACGCTGAAGGTATGCGGTTGACGGTTAGGACTGAAAAGGCAGGAATGATCAGAGCCGATAACCAGTCAAACCAGATTTACAGGCTGACTGACAGGAACACAAATGTGACAGAATAAATTACGGATGATGTCAGGTAATAAAATCTGAAAAACAAGGTACTGACAGAGAACAAGAGCGACAACACTCTATATGCTGTAGTTTATGTGGTCAGTTCATTTCTGTCAAAGTGATTAAAATACAAAAATAACAATTTCATTAGAAAAACGCTGAACACAGATCAGAGAGTGGAGATCTGGAGTTAAATCCTGCATCAACCAACCCGGCTGGCCTGACAAGTGATAGATGGAGGCAGCAATTAAAACTGGGTTACTGGTTTACGCCGTGGAGCCCGGACCTCAGCGGCGGAGATTTCTCTACCTTTCTCCACAAACAAAGGCCATCAATCCTGACAAAAAAGGGAGCCGGCATAAACGGGATATCAATAAAAAAGCAGGACAGCAAGGAGGAGGGAGTCTGGAAGGCTGTTCGCCACAACCTAAACCCAGATTATACATTTAATCTGAATTCAGCCTTAGTTTCTCACAGTCGGTCATTAGCAGAACTATGAGAGTATTACCTGATCCTTCCAGCCTCTCATATAACAAGCTTAACAACTGTAAATCTATTACCAAGCCTTTACTTGGCAACAGCCTCAGAGAAAAGGGAGTCAGCAGCATCAGAGGAGAGTGGAAGCATGCAAAGAGGCGTGGTGGATTATACGTTGTCATGTAACTCTGTGGTTTCCCATGGCGATCTATAATCACAAACTGAACACAGAGTGGCACTGAGTCTCAATAGGAGACAATTGAAAGTGAAAATTAAACGGTACGGGACGTCCTGGAGCTGTCGTCGCCTACTATTTTCAGAAGACCGCAAATATTTCCACCATTTAAATATCTCAAAACGCTTTTCATTTTCGAGGCGAGCTGAAGGGAGAGGGCTGGAAGGTGACGAGAAAAGCTAATGCTAGTATTTTTCAATTTTTGTGGCAAAATGTTCAAACCAAACAGCACTCTAGGGTGCTTTTTGTTGCCAGGTAGTAGCTTCATCCTCTTCCTCATAAACGGTCCGATCAGTGCACAGGAAAAATGTAATTAGATCAAGGTAAACTGAAATTATGACATTATCGTTCAAGCGGTTAGAGCCTCAGTGTTTGGTATTATTCACTTTATCTTCCACAGAAAACAAGCACAGCCAATGGTGGCTAAAACTCATGACCTGGCAAAGAAAGGTAAACAGATTCTATGGTCCAATGGAGGTTGTTTTAAAGCCATACTATGCAACTTTTTCATATTTTTAAATAATTTTTTTGAGCCAGTTTGTGCTAAAATGACCCTTTACAGGGAAAAAGACCTGGGAAAAAGAGCTTTTGTTTACTCAGCTCCTTCTGCATGGAACGAGCTTCAAAAAGATCCAGATTGAGAGTTTTCCAGTCTAACTCTTCACATTGTAATTGTTTTTCATGTGTATTGAAATTGAATTTTTAATTTTGTAACTGTTTTGCTGCCTCTTGGCCAGGACACCCTTGGAAAAGAGGTTTTTAATCTCAATGGGTCCATTCCTGGTTAAATTAAATAAAAAGATTATCTTTATCTAAAACCTTTGGGGGAAAAGAAATGACTTGTCAAAATATTTATGTCCAGAAATGAATAAAATAATCTAGTAAATGCAATTTTACATTAGCTGTGACAGATTAAGGCTTAAAAGTCTTTAAAATAATATTTTTTAATCTTCTCAACTCGCCATTAGTCTAAATAAACAATGTAAGCGTGATGAAACTTGTCACAAGAACAAGGTGCAACTACAATAATCACCATGTAAACTCAACATGGTTGCATTCATAGTAACATATTCAGTCAAAGTTTAACCTAAACGAACGTACAGTGAGTCAAGAATAGACACCACCTCAAATAAAGCAGGATAAACAAGTGTCCTCATCCCACAAGTCTCAGGTGTCCCTGAAATAGATGCATCAGGAATAGTCGTTTCAGACTCCTTCCACATTAAGAGCACAAAAACAACTTGAGACAGTCTGGAGGAGAGACTGAAGCTCCGTCTTATCTGACGGGGTCATCTATTGGGTCAGAGGAGCTGCTGTTCGCTGCAAATGGAGATACCACATGCCCCAAACAGGAAACAGGAAGTTGCTATTGAATGACGTAAAATACTAAAGGTTCTTCCAGGTGAGACAAAAGTTGCGATACTTGTTTTTTCAAGTGTGTGAACCTGATGAGGTTGATTTGAACTCAGTGACACATTGTCAAAGATATGCTGAGCTACTAAAGCAAAGGGCACTCGTGATTTCTAGTCTCATTAAAAAATATGTAATCATGAAACTATGCCCTAAATTATGATTCAGCCTTCAGTGGTCCTGAAAACTAAATTCCTACTGGAGTATATCAGTGCACTGGCCTTGGCCAGCAAATCTTAACTTCCTGACATGTAAAGGCTAATGAAAAGAGAGGGGAGGGTTATAAATAACTCCCCGAGCACTCACCGGGTCAACTGACCCAGCACAGAATGACAGAACTCTGATCAGCGTCTGTGGTCTGAGACGAGGGCACGGGTCTCAATTATGGGTCAAGAACTCAGTCTGCATGGGTGCTCGCTGTATGTGCTCACACAGCAAACATACACACACACCACTTCAGATCGCTTCTGGAAATAATAAATGCTCATCCTGCATCAGTTCCTGGTTTTTAGAAACTTTTTTAAAGAACATGTGAATTATACTTTTTAGCGATTAAAATATTTTTTACAGGACGTTTGTTATTTCTAGACCTCTACCTCCAACTACAGCTGTCAGAAAACATACCCACCTTTGGTAAACTTCATGTAATGAACTCTCTTTTTGGAGGTTTTTGATTTCTCCTCCAGGCTGAAGCCTTTCTTCTCATCTGATGGGGTTTCTACAGAAAAGAAGCCAAAACACAGTATTAACTATTTGTTTACTGTGTTTTATATAAACACTCCAAAGTCTAAAACGATGTAATGTAAATTTAAAAATGTATGTGTTCTATTTAGGACATGGAAATGATGTTTGGTTAGGCCTATGCATCACAAAATGTTGAACTGTAGCACCCTCTGCTGTCCAACAACTGTAACTAAGTAAAACCATTTCTGTGTGAACCACTTTGTACCAAACAAAAAACATTTTTAAATTAGTAGAATGAAGCTCTGGCCAGCTGAAACATGCCTGACAGATTCAGAAATCTAACTCAAACTGTGCTTAACAAAGTATTGAAGACATCTGTAGACTAGTATATACCATCTGTGGTGTTTTGACCGTGGTGGTTGTTCAGTTGAGCAAGAAGGTCGTTGAATTCATCTTGGTGAGCAATCCAGTTGTCCTGCAAACATAAAAGATCTCAGCAACACAAAAAGAAAAATAACTAACTGACAGGATTTTTATTTTTGTGTTATTTTGCAGAAGTATGCAAATGACTTAAAGCCAAACAGGAATCAAATAAGAATATTGTTATTTTAATATACAAAGTAAACTTGTCTCTTCACTGAACTCACCTCATAACTGGCGTTGGCTCCAAGCCCATAGCTGTTGTTTTTAACTTTTACTTTGACATGGTCTGTGGAACCTTGCTCACTCCTCCCCAGTCCCTGAAAGTAAAAAAGGAGGTTTTTCTGGCATGTGTTTTCATGTGAGTGAGTTTTTTTAATGGATAAAGTAGATTTGGGGGTTAAAAAAAGCTGAAAAAATTCTCAAATGGAGTTATTAACCTTACTTTATTGGGTTAAACAAATACATATGAAACATTTTAGATGTAATGCCTTCCATTTTAATCGTTTACACAGATTTTATTCCTATTTTAAAGTTGTCAAATGGTTTTACAAAAACTAGAAGTACCGAAAGAAAAATGTCACCCATTATTTGTCATTTCTGTCATTTTGTCTTATACTGGAACAGCAATGCTACTTTCATTTATTTATAAAACCATCCATCTTCTGCACCACACTACATCTTCTAGTGCAGGGTGGGCAGGGTCACAGGGAATTTGTGCCAAATTTCAGAAGTGACAGGGCAAGTGGAGGGGGAAACCTTGGGACGGGTCAATGGTCCATCACAGAGTCACAAATATTGAGTCAGAGTTACCCGTCAATGTAAAATGAATGTGTTTGGCCTGTGAGTGGAAACCAAAGTACCTAGAGAAAACCCACTGATGCATGTGGAGAACATGTAACATTTGCAGAAAGGCTGCAGCTAGGATTGAACCTTCTTGATGTGATTATTTATTGTTCATACAAAAGTTTAGAATTGACATCAAAATGTGATTAAGCAAACATACGTTTTTTTTTTTTTATTAAAACAGGTAACTGATAAGTGCACACTGCTTAACTGATGTGTCCTATGACTTTTGAAATTGAAACAATAAATTACTACAATAAGCTTTTGGTTTTGTCAGCACATAATTAATGTATGTGTTGAGGAGATATGGAAAGTTCAGCTTAAAGCCTAAAGTTAAAAAGAGACACTAATGTACTGAAAAAAGTCATCAGACTTACTTTGCCCTTGGACCAGCCCATTCGCTCCAGCATTTTCTGACCAAATTTCGAGTCGTCATTACTCCAGGCGCTGTTCCTGGGGTCAACAGACCACTTCTGCTTCCTGCGGGCTAAAAACAAAGCAACATCATCATATGAAACTTCACCAGCACCCGAATTAATGAGCAGACTACACAAACACGCAATTCCAAACAACAATTCATTCACGAACACTGCATTAAACCATAAATGAGCTGAAGACAAGTCACAAAAACTATGATTTAAAGTTTTAAAAAGCCGACACGTGCTACCATCTTTAACCGTGGATAAGCTAATGCTAACTACCCAGATACTTGAAGGAAACTTGACATAAAAAACAATATATATATTGAGCGTAATAATGCAATGTATTTATTGGTGAGATTTTACGGTAATATATTATACACGAAGTGAATTTTATCACAAAGAAATAACGAAATTTAACACATTTGTGAAAAAAATGCTACTCACGTTCAGCGAGCATGGACATCTTGGGGTCCTTGCACAAGTCAACCGCAAACCGAGGATTCCTGAAGAATGCCTGAACACAATACTGTTACAAGCTGCTCATTTTTATTTATTTATTTTTTTTAATCTTATTAATACGCTAGTATCACCCTTCAAAAACTATCATGAGACCACAATCAATATTGAAAATAAAAAAAAATCAATGTAAAAGCCAAAAAATGTGAGCGTGCAAGTTTTTGTTTTGGCAGAATGCACTAGTTACTGTCACAGCACCTATTTTTGTTCTCCAATAGAGGGCGCCCTAACTTAAGGCTTCAAAACTAGACACAAACATGTGTTATGATGACCTTTTAGTATGAATGAAAATACTCCCATAAGTAATGATTCTAATTTTTAACAATTGTTGATTCTATGTGTTGGAAGTGAATGTGTACTGGGTGGAAAATTAATTGCTCATTGCGATCTGATAGATGATTAATCAGTCTGACTCTGATCATGTAATAGCTATTGCCAAATAGTGCCAAATTCTTTCATGGGAAAGAAAGGCATGTGTCAAAAATCCAGCATTTGAATGAGTCGGATAACATTGCAGCAGCATTTTCATAATAGCCCAAACAGACTCTTGGTTCTTTTAAAAGTCTGTAAAAACTAACAAATTGGTGCACATTCATATTTAATCAAAGCATCATTTTATTACTGGATATGATGAAATGAATCATAAGAGTCAGTGATTCTGCTCTGAAGGGAGGGGGTCCTTCTTTTTCAATAATTACAGACCAATTTCTGTCTTTGATAGCTACCATCCTGCTAGTGTTCTGTGTTTCCTGCTCTACCACACCTGAATGGAATAATTTAATACTCTCCTTACCACATTTAGCCCTGCACAGACTTGTTAATTACTCATTCATTTCATTCAGGTGTGTAGGAGCAAAGAAACAGCTAACGTGCAGGATGGTAGCTTTCCGGAGTTGGTGACCCCTGTTCTAGACTGTGTGTTCTAAGGTTAAAGATTTGTTAGATGGTATTTTGGCACCGAATCAGTCAGGCTTTCGTAAATAGCCCAGCACCACGTCTGCTGCTACAAAGGTAGTTAAAGATATAACCATGGTTTTAGACTATAAAAAGGTGTTGTGCTGCGTTATTCATTGACCCTATCTAAAGCTTTTGACTGCGGATCACGCCATCTTAGGAGACAGACATCACAATATTGGCCTGTCTCCTTTTGCAGTAAACTGGTTCATCAATTATTTATCAGCTAGAACACAATGTGCTCAGCTTAATCTCTCTCTCTCTCTCTCTCTCTCTCTCTCTCTCTCTCTCTCTCTCTCTCTCTCTCTCTCTCTCTCTTCCTTCCACCTGGTATAGAAAGGGCGTACCCCAGGGCTCCATACTTGGTCCTCTTCTTTGCAGCATTTACATCAATAACGTCCTGTTTCAAATGCTGCTCTTCATTGATATGCAGATGACATTGTTATTTATTATTCACCATTACTCAAACTACACGCAGCATTTGAGGTAGCGCAGCCTAATTTAACCAATGAAAATTTGGCACTGAATGGTGAAAAATCCAAATGCACATTGGTAAAAAAATCACTTTGCCTCTCTATAGACTTGCAGCTTTAGTCATTAGATGTATTTTGACTACAAGTCTCTCCTTGATGTGACGTTGTCCTATCTGTTTGTTTTCTCTAAATTGACAAAATCATCATGGTGTGTGTGTTTTAGTGCAAAATGGAGCTTTAAATGTTATTGCGCTATCTTGGAATAATCTTTGGAAGGAAGATTATAAATTTCTTTCAGTGAATTTAAAACACTTTTATGAGTTTGAGAAAAGAAGTAACAAGTGACTACATGTAATTCTCTGTTTTCTCTGTAAGAGCCATTCGCTGATACATGAGACAGTCCCTAAAAATACCATGATGCATAGTTGTTTTTGTTTTTTTGCCAAGCTATCTGCTGTTTTTATTGCGTTCCTTGTGATGCCTTTTTTATTTTTGAGTACTAACAGCTGAATTAAGTGGCTTCATAAACGGCAATGTTTTCAGCGTCCAATGTAAACAGCTGGATTAAATATCAGAGTCACTCTTATGTAACTTCAACTCCTGAGAGCGAAATGCACCAACAACCAGAGAAACAGAAGCCAACTTACAGTAAGAGAGTGTGGCGTAACTGGTTTGTTGCCTAAGTCTCACTGATAGCTGCAATAAGGCGGTTTAAACAGGATTTTTTTTTTTGTATTTGTAACTGTGATTAAAAATTAGACATTTTATAAATCACTTATGGGTCCAGTAGCTTACTTTGGAGTTCATATTATGTGCTGCTTTCTTTCCATGTGAATGGAGACAAAGATTTAAGGTACTTAGTAAATGACTTTCTCAGTCCTACCTCGAGGACAAGTGTGGACAATGTTTGTGTGCTCAAGGCAGGGAGTGGATGTATATTTTGCTGAATTCTTTCTTTCAGAGCTAGTAAAGGAGTTCTTAGATGGTGTGTTCTTGGATCACTACCAAGGTTTGGTTGCCTGAGTAAAAAGAAAACAACGCTGTCATGGATGGATGCCAAAATCTTTTCTTAAGTAACATTTTAATTAAATGCCAAATCAGCAAAATATTTAAGTCTTGTGTATTTTTTTTGGTATAACGGCACATTTTTCAGTTGTAGTGCATCATAAATGTGTTTTTTTTACTATTTATTTAACTCCCAACCTGCCCTGAATACGAGTACTAACATAAACAATAGATTAAACCTTCGTTATATCACTTTGTATTAGGTTTGCACGTAACAAAGTATTCCCATTCCCATTGGCTGTTCCAAAACCAGATCCCACTTTCAGGTTTTTCAAAGCTGAATCGTGTGAAACTCTAATCGGACTTCTAAACTGCAACTAATGTTACTTCCTCTTGGGATTAGCATGCAGTTATGTAACAGAGGCCTGACAGAGACCTGCGTCAGTTAATACTGACATCTCAAAACAGCAGGCAGTTGTTTTTGTTGCCAACTTTTCTTGGATGAGAGCGTTGTAGAACGTGTTTTAACCTTTATTGCTCTAAAATAAGCATATAAATGCAAACTGTCATAATCAAATTCTCAGCTCTCTCTCTCTCTCACACACACACACACACACACACACACACTAAAACTAAGTTAATAATACGAAAATGCTAAAAAAAAAAAAAGGATTTGTAATGAAAAAAGTTCAGTTTAAATTATTTTATAATTGATAAGATGACCTCATGTCATAACGAACATATATAAAAGCCCTTTTATCATGATAAAAAGTTTCCCAGTTAATTTACAGTATAAGTGCAGTCTCAAAGCACAAAACTGCAGGAGTAGAATGCTTTCCAGTAAACTCCCCTTTAGAGTTACATGAGGATCATCGATACGTGAGGGGGGAGATTGGTGTCATTACTATGGCAACAAGACCCCATGTGGAATAGCAGCAGCAGCACAGAGTGTGTGTGTTATGTTGTCCCGTCCTTCACTTCTGTCCCAGTCAGAAACAATCAGCTGCTCTCCGCGGGGATCTTTTTAAACAATCGCAGACAATACACCCGAGCCAAGGCAGCTGGGAGGGAGGGTGCTGTGGCTGGCTCGTGGGAGGCTGGACCTGAAGCATGTGTGCATGCCACAAGATGTGTTATAAAAGAGGCTGGGTGTCACTTCACAATAAAATAAAGCTGAAAAAAAGGAAGGCTTTGAATGCAAGACAAGTGACAGTCAGGTGCTCTGACAAGATTTGCACGTGTTGGGATTGGGAGTGGAGTGTGTAGGGTTAGGGTTAGGGCTAGGGCTGCATGTGTGTGTTTATGTCTTGTAAGTGGAATTGATGGTGAAATTTTCAGTCATTAATATCATAGCAGGTCTCATTTATAGTCAAATTTCCATAAAAAGATGCTTTATATTATTTCTAATTGTAAAAACCAGAAATCAAATCATTTTTGGAGCAGAAACAGTGGCTAAAGTCTCAAAAGCAAACAGAATTTCTCATTTAAATTACTTCAACACATTTGTCCTTTCAAATCAAGAGGGGTCCTGCAAGTTCACCAATTATGGCAAAGTGCTGTCAAGAGCTTCTAGTTCTGTGCGCTGCTGTTTTTCTGCCACTTAATAGGAAACAAAATACAACAAGGTCACCTGGAACCGTCACAATCACTGACACAAAGAAATCCAAGAAAGGCTATCAAACATGTAGTCGAGGACACTGCTGTTCTCAGCGTTTTATCATTTTACTGTGGCAAGAATATTGCTACAGCGTGATGCTGATGATGCCTCTCAAGATATTCTAGAAAAATCTCTGAATGGTACAATTTTGAAAAAATCCACCCTAAGAATGAATATATTGTTTTCAGGATTACCATCTTCCCAGGGCTTTTTACAAAGGACACAAAAAGTTAGATCCTCAGTTACATAACAGAAACTGCATCATTCCATTGAGATACCATATTAGTAAGCTATTGCTATTTTGGAAACACTGGTTTGATTTCAAAAAGACTTCGATGCAGCTGTTTGTGAAGTGTAATAAACACTAGGGGTGGGAATTTAACGCGTTAATTATGATTATTTAATTAGAAAAAAAATAACACGTTAAAAAAATTAACGCATTTAACCCTTTAAACCCGGGGGTTCCCCAACTGGGGGATGTTGAAGTTTAGCAGCAAAACACATGCCCTAACCTTTTTTATGTGCTCCAAACACAACTAAAACTACAATCAAATGAGTGATGAGAAATCCCTCTTCATGTGTTTTTGCCTTCATTTCTGTCTCTAAATCAAATTGCACACACATTCTATCAACCCATTATACAAAGCCTCTAATTAATTTGATTAATTTTTTTAATCAAGTCCCACCCCTAATAAAAACAGTAATTTATCTGACAATTTACAGAAAATTCTTCATATATCATTGTGTGAGACAGATCAAGAGGCTAAAACACAAACCTTTAAACCAGAGTTGGCCTTGGTGGATCCTCTTAGTTCTTAATATGGAACCAGACAAGGGAGTCAACTCTAACCAGTCATAATTAATCTTTTATAACTGAATCTAGGGCAAGTGTTACATTTTAACAACAGAATAAACTAAGCATCTCATTATATGCAGATGAGACTCTAATGTACGTGAATCATTGTCAGCTTTCTATCCGCTTCACTGAACATTACTGATGATTATATTTCAGTTGACTTTTTACTTGGAAATGTTTTATTTTGTACTTGATTAGACTGATTTAGAGCATTTCTCTTATGTTCAAACAGCCAAACAATCTATTAAAAAACGTATATAGTGGATCTAAAAATGACCACAGTAACAGACAAATATGTGGAAAAACCTTTATTGTCAAAGCTTGTTCTGTGATTGAAAAAGAGTCCCGTTCCGACATAAACACACACACAATGAATTTCTATAACAGAATTCACCAAATGTGGATAAGAGTAGATGTATGCCATCACATTTCCACGTTGCATCAATATGAAAGCTGGTGAAAAATTTTAAATAACAGCAGTGAATAGAAACAGAAACAAGAGTTAAATGCTATGAAGAGATGAAGCTTCCTTACATTTAACAGGGACAGAATAAATAATATTAAGTTGAATAAACAAAGTAACAATTCATAGGAGTTATTGAGCAAAATTGCATCAATAATTTTCACAGATATTTAGTCTCATTTGTTTGTTTTCCTGTAAAATCCATCAAAATGATACAACTTCTTTGTTGATTTTAGAGCTTCAAGCTTCCGTTTCAAACCTTAATTTTTTTGACAATCCTTAAAAATCTAGTTTTGATAGATGTAGAAAAGCAAGTAGAAATGCACAAACTTAATTCTCTTTCTGTTCAGTAGATTTACGGGTAGAACAAGTTGTGACATTGTGTACATTTTCCCAATCCTCTTACTCATCCTGAGAAGTGTGCATAAAGGCTAAGTTTCACAATGACGCCCTTCCACTGAAGGATTACTCTTAATGCCAAAGTCCAAGCAGAAAGAGGTAAAAGCGATTTAAGAGTGGACAAATATATATATAAAAAAGAAATCAAAGAGTACCGTCTTGCCTGAGCCGACCTTCTGGAGACGAAAAAGCTGTGTCACAGGCGAGCCCCCTCTTCTGATTTTTGCTCCGAGAATCGAGAGAACTACTATGTACAGATCACTTTTCTCTATTCTCTTTGGTCAATCTTTACATTATGTTCAAATGAAATACTGTAATGTAGCATTTCAGTTGGCACGAGCCATACGCGAATCCACGCCAATGTAGTTAAGCATCGTCTGGACCAGTTCTGGGAGATCGTAATCGTGTTTCCAGCCCCAGTCCTTCCGTGCGTTGGAGTCATCAAAGTTCATTGGCCAGCTGTCAGCTAAAATCATCCAGAAAAAGAACAGTATTAAGTTAAGATGTTCAACATGTGATAGTTTCAGTTCTATAGCATATATTAATAAGGAAAAGCTCACCGATCGCCTGTCTCACAGGGTCAATATCGTATGCAACTTCTAGCTCTGGCATCTGTTTCTGGAGCTCCTGGGCCAGTTCCTCAGGCGTAAAACTCATGGCGTTGATGTTGTACGTCCTCATGCTCAGTGTGTCGGCTGGCGCCTCCATCACCTCCAGCGTGGCACGCAAGCAGTCGTCAATGTACATCATGGGTAACCGAGTGTCTGATCTCAAGTTGCACTCAAATTTCCCAGACTTGATGGCGTCGTGAAAAATCTGAACGGCGTAGTCTGGTCAAAGACAAAACATCATCATGTAGGAACACTAGTGGGAGGTCTCTATCTGCTCTTCGGCAAAAACTGTTTACTGTGCTGGTAGCTAGTATAAAGGCTAGCAGTTAGCTTTTTCGGTTCGCCCACCGTCAATAAAAAGCGCAAAAAGAATAATTTTGCTTTTATGTTGGCATTATGGTGGAGCCTGGAAGTAAACATAAGAGAATAACGTCTTTGGAGCAAAGAGCTAAAACCAGAGTCAACATCAACGCAGCATACAGTACACTCATTTCAGGGAGCTGAAGGAGGCTAAATGGACTGATGGTGACCTGACTTTGTTGCTAAAGGACTTGTAAGTAATAATATTTTTTTATCTAACAGTGTGGATCTCTTTACTTTGTGGCTAATTTAGGATCACTTGGCTCGTGTTAGTGTTAGCTCATTGTTAGCGCTAGCTCTAGCAGGCTGTGGGATTGTTTTTTACGACAGTTGTAATTCCACTTTCAACCAGTAGGGAGGAGAAGCGGGAAACTTATCAAGTGTTGTTTTTAAGAACATTTTTTAAGTTGAGATCTGCATAGCATTAAACTAAACGCATCTAATTGACCGTCCTTAAAGCAACACTCCGCAACTTTCACACCTAAAATAATGTTTATTGTAAAGTTTTGGCAGCATACTATCATCTATTATGTTCATTTTTTGCACATGTGATAGTGTTAGGGGGTCCCATGTCAGTTTACCGCACTATAGTTTTTTGCTCCAGGTCGAAACAGCTCTTTTAGAAAGAACAGCATGAACTACGGACTCTGACCTAGCCGTGCTGCTAATGAATAGGTAAGTAATAAATGATTTCACCAGGGCTATTGTGTTTGGTCGGGCATAAAGTTGTTATACAGTCCTGATAAAACTATTTATTCAATGTGTGGAGGTGGAAAAGTTTGTTTTCATTGTTTTGTCTGACATTAGGGTTGTTTTATTTTAAAATGTTTGATTTTTAAAAATGATTTTACGACAGTGACGTTACGCAGCAAGCCTTGAGAGGGCGACAGAGAGCATATATCTGCAAAGTTCAGGAATGTTGCTTTAAAAATGTAAGCTTTGATTTTTTTTCTACCTGTCGTTCCACCTCCTGGCATGGAGTCGGCAGAGATGATTCCTGGGTAGCGAAGGCAGCGGAAGTCCAGGCCGTAGCGGTGATGGTAATACTACACAGACGGAAAAAAATCCATTTAATAAAGTTAGCGAGACACAAAGAAAAATCGGTACAGGTGGAAAATAAACGGTGGGTCTCACCTCTCCCATCAGCTCAGCGTGAACTTTGGAAACCCCATAGATGGTGCGAGGTCTCTGCACACACAGATCCGGCGTGGGGTTGCGAGGGGAAGAGGGTCCAAAGGCGCCGATGGTACTGGGGACAAACAGTCGCAGACCGTGTTCTGCTGCAATGTCCAGGATGTTGTGAAGCCCTAAAGAAAAGGTGCAAATATTCCACCTATGAGTGCAACACAACATTGCTGCAACTACACTCAAAGAAAATGTAAGTATGCAGGATTTCTGTGTAAGGTTGATGTTAGGATTCTTCCAACTGTTTACAGATGCCAGACTTATTAATAGTACATTTCAGGTGCTTTTTAGGTATGGGTTTGCCATTTTAAATGTGAAGATTCTTGTTGTCTTTTATAAGTTGACTGACCTGTGATATTAACAGAGCGTGCTAAGGCTACATTAGCCTCTCCAACAGCGCTGAGAAGAGCGCTGTAGTGAACCAGCCACGTGATCCGGTTGTTCACCACGATCTCTCGCAGGTTCTTGTAGTCCAGGATGTCTGAGTAGATGAAGGGGCCTAGAAGGAAGAGAATGTACCAATCATTCATCGTGAATGTCATCTTTACTTTACTTACAAGTTTCATTTTCTCTTGTTTTTTTAATTAAAGACGATGTTACATAATGTCATTCGTCGGCAGGAATTTCCACTGTCACGCAACAATTTGCTTATTGTGTAACAGCAGACCTTTAAACGTTCCAATATTAGTCACACATAACAGGAAGTTTACGTTCGACACTGTCGAACGGTAAAAACACAACTACCCTAAACATAATCTGACCTCAGAACTGTTTGACTTTACTCACCGCTGTGAAAAACATTGCTAGGAGGTTTCCTGATGTCGGACAGAATGACATTGTTCTTCCCAAATCTCTTCCTGTAAAGGAAGTTCAAGAAATAAATTAGAAACTTAGAGAAATAAAAATAAAATACCAGTTTTTCCTATTAAGTCGCACCTTAACAATTTGGCCAGTCCCACTCCAAGCTGCCCCAGCCCACCTGCACACAAAAACAACAAGGTGTCATTTCACAAGGTGCAGCTAATGATTGTCAGTGCACGTTTCCATGGAGATAGGACAAACTGGAGGAGAATGCTGTAAGAGAACAGCCACAGCGCTTGACATCCATTCTTTGTGTTTTACTGGAAACCCTCGCCAGCGTTCAAAGCCAAACAAATCCTGCAGCTCTTGGTGTCCCTCCAGAGCACATTTTGTACAAGCTCACAATTTATCTTCAACCATTACACCACACAAGATGATTTGTTTGCTTTTGTTAATCTATAAATCAGGATGAGCAGCAAAGTGCCTGAAACAGGTGTTGCTGACCTGTAATGAGCACCTTCGGGTGGTCTGCTTCTGAGAAGGACACCGAGTGGAAGCTTGCGTCAGAGGTGACCTGCCGAGGAGAGAAGCTGATGTTACGCACGGCCACGGTCAGGGGCTGACAGCCACACGCTGGGGTGCCGAGCAGAGCCTGCTTGGCCACTTTGCTGAGGGTTCTGATGATGGCCATGCTGGTACCTAAACACAGAGACAGACAAATGGGTGATAAGATGCTGGACCAATTTTTGGCACATTTATTTGATTAGAGAATTTTAACTAAATTTCTTGTACTTTTAAAAGATTTGCACTCATTTAAATAAAAAAACTATATGCTGCAAGATAAAACTGGCATTTAAAGAGACTTTATCTCATAAAGCTTGCAAATGCATGCTCAGATAAAGTCTGACAACATTGACGTGTGAAAGACACGTAAGCAAGCTGAATCCTTTCCAATCAGAGGAGCATTGAGCTCTGCAGTCAGTGCGCAAAAGTCTTTCCATCTAAACTTTAATGCATCAGATCAACAATATTTCAAAACAATCAAATCTTAAGAAACAATTTCAGTGCATTCAGACTTTAAAGTCGTTTTTGGAGTAGGCCTAAATCGGATATTTTTTGCGCAGCGCGTGACTGTCATTGAAGCGGGCTTACCGGAGGTTGTTGAGGGATTCCAAGAGGAAGGGAAGGTGTAACTTGAGTATATTTATACAGCCCTGCCTTCAAGGAGAGCCAATCAGGAAAGGAGGGCGTTCGGCGCTGCTGCAGTGCACACCAACAGCGGAGGAAACCGGTGCCAAGCACAAGACAACGAACTCAGTGACCGGCTTTGGAAATATATTTGGAACGCAATCACTTAAGTTTGGACTCCTGCAAAATGCACCAGAAATGACAAACTCGGTGCAAAAGAGGATAAAAAACACGCAAAAGAACGTTATTCACTTTTTTTGCGCAATTTTTATCCTGTTGATGCCTATTTCTCTTTTGCGTCTACTTTATTTGCGCAGGTCTGTGGAGTGCACATCGTGCATCACCTGTTGTGTGATACGGACACTGATTCGACTCCTCTGTGCGTCACTGGGACATTTTACAGGTAAAGATGGAGAGAGCGCATCGTTCTTTTTGTTCTTTAAGTGGTGAGGGACTAAAAGAGGAAAATTCTAAATAACATGAATATATGGATCAGATGGGAGTTTATGGTGAGGAAGCCGGTCATGGAGAAAAGGGAAACCAGATCAGCCGGTTGGCACGCGGCTCAGCGCGTAACCGGTCAGACTCAGAATAAAACACTGGTTCTCTGCTTTTTGGACAAAATGAGCAGTTAATATAAATATTTTAACTTTTTTCAATGAGTTAAGATTGAAAACTTTCCATTAATTGGTAACGGAAAAGAAAAAAGCTCACGCGCGCACGGCTTGAAAACGAAGCACATTTCTGAATGAAAAGACTCATGAGGGAACAGAAAACTCACCGGTGGACGGAAGGAGAAAACAAAAAGCCAAAAATAATTTCTGTGTTTTTTAAAGAAAAAGAAGAAAAAGGAGAGCTGCTGCTTCCTGCTCTGAGCTGTTCCCACGGCGCGCTGACGTGATGAGTGTTATCTCCGTTCAGTGTTGCATCAGCTGCCTCCGACTATATATCAGCGGCCATCTGGTATCAGGAGGGGGGTGGGTGGATTTGCCGGGATTGGTGGAGCAGCGGAGGTGCGGTCCTCCCGCCCAGACCACGCCCTTCACTATAGACCACGCCCACTGTCATCTCAAGTTTCAGGTTTCTTTTATGCAGAGATTAGTTTTGTTGGAACTGGTGCGAATAAAACTCCACTGACACCTGCTGCAAAGAGTTTTTTACTTTGGGGAATCTTAACAAAATAAAACTGCATGAGAAATTCTCATGAGTTGTTTCAAAAATGTCCCAAAATTTGTTTAAATTACGCAAAATATGGAAAAATTATTATGGTTTAATCTTACAAAAGGAAATATGTGCAATATTAAACAATGCACATGAAATGCACTATTACAGGAAGAAGAAAAAGAAGAAACAATTTCTTGCACCTCTCAAGATAAAAATCACGAGGCACTTTGCAAGAACAAAAAAATAAATAATAATGTTCAGTGATCAAATTGTGGACATATCAAAAAGTAAGTAAGTAAGGTTTATGTATATAAAAATCACAAAGTGCTCCACAAAAAGTGTTTTAAAGGTGCTAAAAAGTGTTTAGAATAACTTTTTTGATGCGTTTCTTCTCAGGGACTTCAGATCTGAACCTCACTAGACAAAAATGCTCTGCAAGTTTTAGAATCAAAATCAACAAGATTGATTCAAAATGAGGGGAAAAGCATCATATCAACTTTATAGACCTTTTTCACGCTTCCGGGGTTTTTAACCGGAAATACGTCAGTGCAGCGGAAATTAAGAATTATTGCAGCGTTACTTTTGGGGATCAGTCTGTTTTTCTCATGCTCTGAGGCAACCCTATCTCCTTTTCCATTCGTTTCCAACATCTACCGATGTAAGACAAAACTGTCTAAGGGCGATCACGCGTGAGGAGAGGCTCAATTTTGTTAATTAAAGGGGAAATTCTTACGTCTGCAGCAGACACTTCACGGCTATGTTTACGTGCTGGGGCTAAGTGTTAGCCGTCTTAACTCGGATGCGGTACCATGTCTATTCTCCTGGAATAACTTCACCCCAGGAGTCTACATGTTCGGTAACACAAACGGTAGTTTGTGCAGCACAGGAATTGGAGAGCCAGGAGCTAGAAAAGGCAAAGTAGGCGACAAGGCTGGACCATGATGATGCTACGTTAGCCCCCGCAGGTAAGTTCTCCAAAGCTAACTCTGCTATAATTGTTCTAATTGTACTATAAAAACGATATTCCTCTGATGTACTTAAGTCCTTTATTTAGAAAAATTATGTATTTGCATCAGCGAGGAACACTTCCAGGTCGTCCTCTGACATCATCTGGTGAACGATGGTTGGCGGGCCTCCTGGCATGGCATTTGGCGCTCATCAGCCGGTTGCAGCACCGCCACCGGTGACTGGGCCGTTGCATCATGGGCCGGGTGCTGCATGGCGTATGTGCCCCACGTTGGGCGCCACTGTAGTAATGTCAGCAGCGGCTCTACTCCGAGTCCCTCCCAAATGTCCCAGCTCCTCACCCTATCTCTACGGCTGAGCCCGGTCACCCTCCAGAGGAAACTAATTTTGGTTTCTTGTATCTGCGATCTTGTTCTTTTGGTTATTAATTACCCAAAGCTCATGACCATAGGTGAGGGTTGGGACATATCGACCAGTAAATAGAGAGCCTTGTCTTCTGGCTCAGCTCCCTCTTCACCACGATGATGATCTTGAAAATAAAATTTACACAAAACTGATTTTTTTTATTTAAAACAGATTTTGTCCTTCTGAATTGTTTTTTCAAAATAAAAACTGCTACTTTTTGCCTTACGTGGATGACCTTTAATGACCTCGCCACTCCTTATTACTGGGAAGCAAGAGCACATGATCCCTGAAAACTATGAGATGACAGCTCAGTCTCACTAAAATAGATACTAAACATGTTGAAAACACATTTCTTCATGAAGTAACTTTGTTTCACAATGAAAACAAACCTTGATTTATTTCATTTCAGGACAAAAATCAATGGATTTCTCGAGGTTTCAGACTTCCCATCACAAATCACTCATCCTTAATGCAACATAAGGAGAGAGCGAAGATGACGCGACCCAACTGTAAACAGTACCTCTACCATTACAAGTCTCCATGAAGCACCTGATCAACAGCTATTTATTCTTCAGGCACTTCATCAGATGATTGCTCCGTCACAGCGGTGGTACTATCTGTCATTAGGCTCCCGGGGAGCTGTTTACCAACTGCTGAATGAGCCAAAAGGGGACAGGAGGGGTAAAACAAAATTACACACCCTCTGAGGTTACACAGGAATGCTGCTTCTCCTTTTGCAAAGGATTTGCAAAACAATTGTGCAAAAATCAAAGGAACACATGAACAGTCATGTGGAGGAAAATGCATCCAGCTGGCGGGATTTTCCTCCAATGAAATGCAAACCACAAACCTGCTTTGGTTGGATTCCCGGTGAGAGAAGATGTTTCATACAAGTGAGTACGTGAAATAGGAGACAGTCAAATGCAAATGTTTCTGCTCCCTTGAGCCTTTAGCGGAGAGCTGTGAAGCCTCTTCTTGGTTTTGAAACTTAAACTTCCACATTCCTTCTCCATTCCTCGCATAATTTTGGATGTGCAACAGGCTGGTCTTTTACAAGCTAAGAATTCTCATGTTTTTGATATAAACTTATTAAAAGCTGCTGTTTAAATCCTGCACAGGTCAGCAGTTATTTCTGCATGAAAAAAGCACAAAACAACTAACAGATATAATTAAATTTTAAGTTTTTGAAGACAAAATGAAAATAAATACACAGTGACCTTTTGAATTATAACTTTTATTGATTTGAAACATAAAAAAACATGAATGAAATCCCTTTTCAAGCATTGGATTTGGATAACTTACAGTAAGGCTGCACAAAGTTCAGAAGCACGAAGGACTATTTGCACACATTGTGACATTATTAGAGTTCTGTCTTCATCTACACAATAAAACATTTATGCAAACAGAAATAAGTATAATTGCACAATATAGCATTGATTTGGTTGTTTTTTTAAGTGACCCCCCCAAAAAAAGAAAGAAGCTTTACTTTTTGGCTAAAGGTTAGCTTGCGTAAACATAGTTTTAAGTAGTTTGGTGTGATTATTACACAACTCCCAAGGCTAAGAGTAATTATCTGATAAGACGTTCAAACAAAACAGATGTATTTTGTTACTGATACACAAAAAAGAAAACCATAAAATCTGTCCTTAAAGAGAACGGTGAAGCGTGTTGACCAGACACACGAGCCATAACATTATGACCACTTGTGGGGGTAACATAGGACTGCTTATGCTGTCAAAATGATGATTTCTCTTATGCAAAAAGCCACATTGTAGCATTAGCGTGGAGGCAACTTTGAGACATCCCATCAATGACACCCCCCCCCCACACACACAAGGTACCCACATTCTTCCCCACCCCCTCTCAGCAGTGGATCGTGCAAAACGTGCTCCAGCAATGCAACCATAAGTCTGCACTCTAAGAAATAAAAGGTTGAATTAATTTACCCCAGTTATGTCAACTGGTGCAACTAAACCTAGTTGCTTAAATATAGCGTAATATACACTTTTATATGTTATGTTTAAAGTAAATTACCTACTCTTTGCATTTTAGCAAATAGCTTTAGTGGAACCAGTTGACATAGCTTGGTTAAGTTAATTCAACATTTCATTTCTTACAGTGTAAGTTCAATCGCTTACTAACCCTTTCTCCTGTGCATTTTTTTAATTTTTCAAAATTAAATTTCTTAGGTAATAAAAATGTGGATTTTTAATGAAAGACAAAAAAATTTACTTGAGAAGGAAAAAACAAGTTTTCTTAGGGCTCTATTGTATCTTTTTGTCTGAGGGATCAGTGCCGCTTTGGCTGTCATGGATGTGTGGTCATAATGTTACGGCTGATCCATGCATTTAAATGCTCCATAAAGAGAAATCAACACAGAGTTTGAGCCCGTGACGATCTTATTTATGTGGCTTCGTGAACCATTGACTTTTCTCTCTAGCCTCCTACTCGTTTCTGGATCATGAATCATCTAAACCAGATTCTGCTCACGGTCACATTTACAAATAACAACACGGCCAAGTTACTACGAAGCTAAATTTAAAGAATAAAAGACCTTTTCACAATATTGACACTGATAATTAATTAGATGCTATCAGTGTTTATGTTTCTTTTTTAAATTGGCGTTTTTTTTTACACGAATAGAACAAATAAGTAACAGAAATAAGAGTTTCTCAGGTTAATTATGGCTTCATTCATCTTATATGTACAAAAAAAGGTGCATCAATACTTGTGAATCATGTCAAATTTTAAACTAAATAGAAAAATAAAAATGAATCTTTAAAGGAAAACATCTGATAAGTACAAGATTTTCAAGCGGATAAACCTCAACTCGATCTTCACGCCATCGCCATGACAACAAGACCCTATGCAGCATCCTTCCACCTTTCCTGCATCCCACTCTCCAGCATATTTTATTGGTTTCCATGCCAGTAGAGCTTGGGATTTTAAGAGCTTTACTTCAATATGACTGTTGCAATAAAAATAAAAATAAAACTGAGTTGATGCGACTCAACAGGAAATGATGCAAAATTCAGAAATACATCATGCAAAACTCTCGTTATACAGTACAGGAAGTGTCAACCTACACATCTCCTCCCAACATAACTAGGAGTCACATGACGCTTTATATGTATGTTGCCATGGTTACCCCACATTGCCTCAGTGCAGTATATGTTTAGTAGCGCGTTTGGCGGAAATGATAAACCCTGTAATAATTCATCCAAATATGACATAAGAGCAGATGAACGGTTCAAAACTAAAGCTGTAATTTTGGGGAATAAATATATTAATCTTGGTCCAGCTACCTTGGCATTTTCGTCTCTTTTGAACGATTTTGTTACCTTTGTGCGCGTGTGTGTGTATTTATGGTGTGTGTAACAGAGGATCTTCAGTTTCCAGCTGGGCTAACTGCCTGCGCAGGCTGTTGACTTTATTCTGAAGTTCCTTGTTGTACTCAATGATGTGCACCATCTCATCGTACGCCTCATCCAGACACCTGGAGGAGCGGTTCCAGCGAAGGAACACTCCTGCAACAGAACATGAGAAAAAAGCAGGAAGTTATCTTTTTTTAAAGGTCAACTTTACTCATAGTTTTAATACATTTGCAGTAGCAATGAATGCCTTGTAAGTCGTACTCTGGGGGAAAAAAGCTCCGATGCACCTGTTTGTGGATGGAAATGTCAGCTGGAGAAGACAGTAGCTTCAGACGACAGGATTTGAAGTCTTATTTCCTGATATGTGGACATCTCTCATCTGATTGGCTAACAGCAACACAACTACCACTGACTCTGTTTGCTCTGCAACGTTGATGTTTTATCTCCACAAATAACACAAGCTTGGAGGAGTTCTGCTGTGTGGTGGAGTTGCTAATGCTAACGGTTAGCTTCTACTAGCCGAGACATTCTCGGCTGTTTCCTGGATGTTAAACCAACAACAGCCTTCCCTGTCACGAACCAAGATGGGTGAGTCCATGAATGCTAAGTGACAGTGTGATGTAGATCTGTCAGGATTTTCTAATCCTAGAGTTTCACCGTCTATTTTCTATCAGAAAATAGGAGGAGACTATTTTCATGTTCAGCCTGCGTGTTAAATTAAAAAATAATAAGTAAGGTTTCTCAGTGAACTTGGCCTTTAAATGCATAAAATTCAACAAGTTTATGATCTAACTCTAATGGTTTACCACGAGCATGATTAAATATGTTTATAAAGAACAAACTTATTTTATGTGAGGCATAATGAAATAAATGGATGAAATGAACAGAAAAATGTTTAAATGTGATAAAAGTGTATCTTTGAACACGTGTGGCCACATATTTTTGCTGCGAAGGTATGGTTCTAACCTAGCCTGGTGCTCCAAATATGAGCAGGTTTGTCAACTCTCACAGATCTTTCTAATCCTTTTGTTGCAGAAAAAGCGCAATTTTTCTATTTTTTTTAGGTTTAAAACTGATTTACCATCCCTAAAACACGAATCAACACTTTAACTATAAATAAATGACTACTAATGCAAAAAATTCCTTAATTTGTTAATTTTGCTTCAATAATCAAATTTTCACCATTTTGACAAGATTTTACCACCGTTTATGTAAAATTCAAAAGTTCTGCACGCTCTATCATCCTGTTAGTGTCCACATCAGCAGCTGGAGCTCTGCTGTTCCACTCTTTTGAATTAACCCCCAAAGCGGGACTCGTTTTCAGAGAAAGGTGCTTCGTAAGCGCGGGCGAGTTCTAAAATATCTGGTTCCACTTCATTTAGAAAGAGGGTGTGAGTCTAAAGATTAAGGCCATAAAAGAGGCCTTTCAAACAGAGGGCCTGAACCCGCTGACCCCCGTCACAACTCACCTCCCCCAGCGTCTCTTTATGAACGGCTCAGCGCCAATTCTCCTGGATGGTTAGGGTTAATCGAAATCAAACACAATGAATAATTAGTTATTTTCCACCCTCACTTTGATATTTAAGTTTTATTAAAAGTTACGTCTCTTCCTCTTTTCAACATTTGATGCAGGTAACTTCTTATCAAACATGTCCTCAGATAAGTGTCTCTTATCCTTCAGGTATAAGTGTGTGAGTACTACATGTGAAATACTTTTAATACTACAGAAACTGTTTTATGACAACCACCCAGAGCCGACAGGAGAGAAGCAGGTGGTTTTGTTCTTGTGTGTATATCAAGGGGGATCCAGTTTCCTGATTTTATGAAGCAAACATGGAAGTGCCAAAAATTGAAGTTCCACCCTCATCCACTAGGGGCTGGCAACATGTTTACAGCCTGGTTCAAAAAAACATTGTAGGTTTAATAGGTCAAGTTTACAGTCATGACAACTCTGAGGGGAATGAAGTTTTTGTAACTCTTCCATTTAGCTTCCATTAGCTTCAGGTTAGCATGTAGCTAATGTCCCGCTGATCTCCGACTGTGGCGGAGCATGACCTCACGTAAGCGCGCCCGGCTCCGATCGCAGCAGTCTGAGACTCTGCTTGTATTTTAACAGTCCATATTAGAGTTCCACAGGCAACCAGCACAACTTCAGCCTCGCACGAAAGCCAAGGCGGCCCCGTGGGTCGGCTGCCCCGGAGCTTCGTCTTAGCTTCGGGGGTTAGCTCATTTTAGCTAGTAGCTACATTGGTTCCATTAGCGCCCTCCCTCACAACCCCACCCTCAACTCCACCTCTTTTCCCATTTATGGATTGTCTGGGCGTGACGAGGCATGTGATATGGCCAAAATGGAGGCGGTGGGATCCGCCTTTTTTGCCTCACATTCCAAAAACAGGCATAAATGGGCTTGGTATGTCCAGGGTTTATTAATGTCTATAGTTTATACCTGAATGCTAATAAACACATCGTATCAAACACTGGGCGGATTTTACAACCAATTAACTTTTAAAGTTAACTTCATTCAAGATGATCTCAACAGGAAATCAAATTCAGCACAAAAATGACCAAAAACTCTAAAATCTGACAGATATTAAGCTGATGTGGTAGCAGCTGAGAGATATTCAAAAACAGACTGAGCGCTAAAAAATCAAGTACGATCGGGCAATATCACACATTATTTATTTTCAAGGTTTATCTAAAAAAAGAAGCTAAAAGCTCTGATATGAAAGGTCAAAGGTGATGTATACACTCAAAGAATACTGCGTCTTTGATTTATAATTTATAAGTACTCTAAAAGTATCTAAACTGATTTAAATAAATAATAAAGAGAAATACATCACAGGAATCTAAAATAATATAATTTTCAGGATGTTTCAGTATTCCGTGTAAAAGAACTGCCTACACTTTTTGTCTTGTGCACGATGATTTCAGCAGCCGAGTGCGAGTGAGCCACACAACCTAAATTAGCCTACGTGTGATTTACGATCGCTAACCGAGACCTGGTAGTAAAAAATGTTCTCCTCTGCTCAGCATCGGACGGCTCAGGTGTCGCTGCTGATTTACCATCAGAACAGCCCATAATAATACGAGCGGGCAGCCCGAACACGTCACGGACATGCTGGAAACGCTGTGCTTTTCCTTCTTTATCCTTTTCTGAATAAAAGATGATAAAATTGTTTAAAATTTCATAAACATATTCCTAATTTAACAAATACGACTGAACAGTTTTACTCTTAAATTAATCATTTAATGTGATGTGTTTCTTCAACAAATAATATTTATTAAAATAACTAATTACTTTAACAGATCTTGATGTTTAATGTACTTCAAGTGGCTTTTACAAAAAAAAAAAAAAATATATATATATATATATATATATATATATATATATATATATATAGGAAACCGTTTTACTGATTGGCTTAATGAACTGAACTGTATTGGAATGTTTACTTTGTGAAGTGCCTTGAGTCGTGATTTGGCGCTATATAACTAAACTGAATTGAAAATTGAATTGAATTATATACTATATATAGTGCCCCCTTATGGTGAGATTTATAAAAGTCTGCCCAAAAATATAATCACATCTCTTTTTTTTCCAACTTAGCAGCGATGTATTTAAATAATATTCTTCCTCGAGTTACAGGTTCCCACGTGCCTTTAGTTCCAAAATAAAATCAATGCATGACTCAAACATTAACTGGAATTAGAATAAAGTGTCAGAAAAGCTGCTGTTTCCTTCATTCAGGTGTAACTTTAGCATAATTCCAACATTTTAATCCCAAAAATATCTTTAATATTGTTTCTGAATATCCAGGAAGAGTCGACCGTAGTTTCCTCCGATCTCCGTTAAGTCACGCGTTTTGTTTGTTGCTCACCTTCCCACAGCAGCAGACTCTGAGGAGCCACAGACGGCCAGATCACAAGACTGTTGGCCTCATAGAGCGGGTTGGTCAGACGCTCCAGCTCCTGAGGTCGATTCACCCACGACCAAAGCGACACGGTCTTCTCAGGCAGAGACAGTCTGGCTCTGTGAATACGCAGAAAGATGTTGAACCACTAGTGCTTCAAAGAAAAATGTGTAAAAAAAACAATCTTTCTTTGTTAATAAAGAAATCAGATAAATTGCACTAGTCACACACCTCCTAATAATAATAATTCAAAATAATCTGAAGTGGAACGCACCTCTCTGCTGCACCGTTACCAAGGAATGTCCCAAACTGAGAGGCATACGCGTGTTCGAACAGCAGCACCAGGAAGGCCTCGTTGAATTCAAAGGAGCAGGGAAACTGGCGAAGGATCTGCCACACGCAGTCCAAGAAGAGCAGGAAGACCGGAGCCTCCTGCCGAGGTTTGCTGTTGGAGTAGGCAGACTGAGCGCAGCGCTGCTGGAAAGGGTGACCCGCCTGGGGAGAAGGTCAAAAAGGTGAGAGGAGACAAAAAAAAAACATCCCTCCTGGATGTTTTTCTGTCTTTACTTACAGCAAACATTAACTCCAGGGTTGAAAATCAGAACATATGTTTAATATTTTGCAGTAAACAGAAAGAAAAGTTAGGTGGTTTGTTAAAGCTAGTGAAAGCTCACCTGGAGCCACTCGCGCTCCACCAGCCCCTGGAAGCCTTTGATGGTCCTGCAGGTGGGATCGAGGATGATCTGAGCCAGAGAGGTCACCTGCAGGGTGGAGTCGGTCCCTTCTGTGCCGTGAACAAGCACAGACGCTCCCTCCCTGAGACGAACCCGTATGATGACAGTCTGTTAGCGTTTTAGCGACAACGTACCGGTTCAGTCAGGGAACGGAACACGAGCTCTGACCTGTCGATGCACTGGGCAGCCAGGCAAGCAGTGGTGAGGATCTCTTTGATGTGAGTCTGCCAGTTGGACGCCTCGAGCTTGCTTAACCAGCGGTCCATGCTGTGGGACTGATCATTACAGGCCTCCACCAGCTTGATCAGACTTTCCTGGAGGATGTTAGACCTGCAAACCACAAATATTACCTAACGGTTAATAAAACGACCCTTGAAACACACGTCGCTCCTGATTCCCGCTGTAAGAGCTCACCTTTCAATAGCTTTGTGGATCCTCCTCCACTGGGGATAGTTCCCCTCGGACTCGAACCCTCCACCCCGAGCTTTGGCCTGCTGGGCGACACTGATGGCGCGCGTGTCGATGATGTATCCCCGTTTCCCCGCCCTCAACGTGGCATTGATCAGCTTCTCATCTTCCTTGCAGCGTCGTCCGTTGGTGCCCGTCAGCGGCTGCCCTGCTCGCATCATAACCTGGCAGCGGAACTCGTTTTAGGACAAATCTGTTTACTCAAACCCACAAAAAATAAATAGAGGAGAAGATTTCAGTGCTCTCACCATGCCGTTTTTTTTGTGGTAGTAGCTAAGTACAGGAAAACGACCACCGTGGCGGAAGGTGGCTACTTTCTTCAGCGTGTCGTCATCTATGTGTTTGGGCACGGCCACTAGAGGCGGGTATGAAGAGCACACGCCGAAATCCTTGTTGACTTCACTCAGTCTCCACTCATCTGTCTGAGAAAGTAAATGATGTAACGTGTGATGACTGACTGCACAAGTTAGCTTGATTATATTCTGATAGGCCTTGTGACTTATTGTGATGACTCATACTATTGACTCCAAATCCTTAAAGGCATCCTGAGGAAGAAACGAATTCCATCCGTCCTCTATGACCTCAAACATGGGCCGGTAGAAGAACGGGTACATCAGGGAGACGGAGTCAAGTGTTGAAAGAGCCTTTAGAGACAGAAAAAGTATATATTATAACACAATAAATCAGCAAACGTGCAGCTGAGCAAAAAAAAAAAAATTAAATAAAAAAAACATCTGTTGGTGCTCTCCTGTGGAGGATTTTGGGAGTTTTTACCTCAACTGAGCTGGCGATGTTGAGACATTCCTCCATACCAGGGATGTCAAGCTGGATAATCCTCAGGTCTTTACATTTCACAATGATGCTTCCCAAAGATCCCACAAATCTACAATAAATAAATAAAGGTACCACATTTATTAAACAGAACAAAAACATAAGCTGAACTTCCCCGCTCCTACTCTCGAGTGATTCCCTGCTATGCCTGTCACCTCTGGCAGAGCCTGACTAGCATTCTTCCCTCTATGTGGTTTATTGTAACTGTTTTGCTTTAGTTAAAAGCATGCCCCAAATAAATAAACATAAAAACAATCAATTTACCTATAATTTATAAATCAATTAAAAGTTGCAGTTAAAAAATCTATTATATGGATTTAAAATGTGTAAAATAACTAATTAATCCAAGTGGTAACTATTATGTGACCTGTTTTTTTTTTATTTACAAGCTAAATTATGATTGTCATGCAAAAACCTCATATCAGTATCAAAAAGAGCTTGTGATCACAGGAAAGACTCTGACTCTTTTCCTGAAAAGTAACATTTTTGAAAACACAAGGTTTCTGCCTGACAGTGACGTAACATAGTTCTACTGCATCCTGTTACAATTTTATAAAGGAGAGCGTAAATAAAGGATGATTCCTTGAAAATGCAACAATTTTGAATATGACACCAGGCTGATCTTATGTCTATCTTGGGTTGATCATCGATTAATCATTTTTTTTACAATATTACCATAAATATCAGTAAATATGAATGATCAAGGATTACAAAAAGAGAAACATTTCAATTTCACTTCTTTAAAATTGTGCATCTAAATGTAAATTCCCTATCCAGCTAATCCTTTAAAAACAATCTGAAGGAGAACATGCAAAAGCATGGCTTACTGCCCCTCTTGTCCTTACAGTAAACAATCAAAATAATGTGAAAATAGCAGGTTGTAGCATTAACACATTCACAAGCTGTCACCTCTTCTCTATGGAGTCTATGTTTGCGTGAAGCAGCCACAGCTCCTCTGTGTTGTCCTGTCTGGAGGACAGAATCAGGTGATGTCCGGTCAAACACAGAGTTCCCTCCACGGTGGGCAAGAAGGGTCGGTGCAGGACCACCCCATCCACTCTGGGTGTTTTAATCAGCTCTGCGAACTCCATGATGGTCTGAAAAAAAGCAGAAGATAGCCCCGAATTTTAGAGTCTGGGAGTTATTTTAGAACAGCTAAGTGTATAAGCTCGTCAGTCTCGTGTTGTTCTGGTTTAAATGATATTTCGTTCATTCATAGCAACTAAAAGATCACAATAAAGGAAAAAAATGCTTTAAGAATCGGTCAAATTTCGGAAATCAAGCGGCTAACGTTAGCTAGCTAGCTAGGTAACTGTACCAAAACAATAATTTGCTGTAAATATGTCCTAGCTCAAACAGACTACATTAACTATAATATAAATATACAACACAATACTTAACTCTAATATCAATGTTACAGTTAGAGTTAGTTAGGGTGTTAATGTACACTTACCCGATAATTTCTTGTTTGTTTTTCTGGGGCGAGAATGGTACGTTCCCAGAAACAGACCGTGCGGAAACAAACAACACGAGACGTTCAGTACCGGCTTGTGTTCTTAGAAAATCAATTTCTTCATTTGGCTCTTCTTCCCTGACCTCTTTCAAATTTTATGTTCAATCATTGTTACAACAAAAATGAACATTAGTCATATTGAATCTCATACATGATTGACAAATGATCACAGACAACCAAATATTGGTGTTTGACACAGCCAAACTACACTAACAAGCTAAAAGTGAATCATTTTCTGACTCTGGACAAATAAATAAATAAATAAATAAACTACTCACAAAAGAGAAGCCTGTGAGTTTTATCAAACTTATTTATCAGACAAAAACACTTTCTACTGGATATTTTGTTCTAAAAATAAAGTGTAGAAATGTGAGGATAAAGCTTGGTAAAATAAAATAACGCACATGTTTCGACTTGTATAAAGTAAGATATTAGGGTCAAAATATTTAATGAATTTACACGAATGGCCTATAATAAAAATACACCAGTGACGAAACATTATAAAACATCCAAATAATGCAAACCTGTCGTTTTTATGACGAACAACTGGCAGAAGACATTTTCAAATGTTTTTTTCTTAAGAGCTGGCTCAACTTACAGAACAGAGAACAAAAAAGACACTAGGTGGTGACATTGGAACATTTAGGGCATTTAAACCACCTCAGTGTTGTTTAAAAGTGTTTATTTTTATTATTTGATGCAGATAAAGGATTGACATTTACTAATGAGCCTCAAACATCAACTGGGGGATTTGTTTTTAATACTTTCATTCAAAACCCATATCCACATGATTCCTCACTAAATATCTTGATTCTGTTTCTGATCTGGTTAGCTCATCATTTATTCCCTCTTTTATTTTGTTATTTTGGGTGTGTTGAATCAGAGCAGGATGACATGTCAGATAATAATAAAGTGTATAACATTCAACTATCCTCTGTCTCACATGTGGATCCATGGTCACTACTGATATCAACACCAAAAGATCAAAGTGAACAGTGAAATATGACAGCTTCTTGTTCAGTCATGTTTAATTTTACTCTCCAGTTATTTGATCTGAAGATTTGGCTTTGATCCATTCACTGCAAATGTTTTGTTTTTCCATTTCTGCACAGACCTCTCTGCTCTTGGTTAGCTCAAGTCCAAATGCTATAGAGCACACTAATCTTTGACCTCTTCTAATAAATCTGTTAATTTTATGGTGTGCATGTGTCTTTTTATTATTTTATATAAAAATAAATTGAACAGTAGTAGCTTTTAGACTCCACTCTGCTGTTCCAGCCTCTGGACTTGGTCAAGCCCGTCTGCAGACTCTGCAGAGCAGCATGCAGCCCTGGTGATTTTGTGTGGATGCACGTGTGCAGTTGTTAGAATTACCACTGATTTTATTAAATGCTTTTTCCTTCCAAAAGCTGATTCAGCAGCTGTCTGATTGTTTCAGCTCAGGCAGGGCGAGGATGACGTCTGTGCTCCTCAGTGTGGTGTGGACAGAGAAGCTGCTGGGACTGTGGAAGGGAGTTTCACCGTCAGGCACAACTCTGACTTTAACCACCAGTCTCTAATTATGGATGATGTGTTTTTAACTCAGGGAGAGGCAGACTGTGAGGAATACATCGAATATTTTATAAGAACATTTTCAGCTTAATATTTCTGATTAATTTCTTTTTATGAAAAAATGAAGACGATTACTGGAAGAGGATCAAAGTCCCATCTCAGTCTGTAGAGGTGTGTTTTTATAATGGTTAAGAATGAAAATGCTTTTTGTTTTTGAATGATCTAAAATAATCTACATAACTTCTAAAGTTCAAACCTTGTTAGTCATGACAGATCTGTTTTATCACCAGCAGGTGGCAGCTTGGGTTTTCTATAAATCAGCAGCAAAAGTTCAAACTGGCTCCATTACAAGGAAAGTTAAAGTAAATCTAAATAAACATCAGAACCTGTTTTGTTTGTTTAGGATTTCTTACTTTAGTACCTGATCCATCTGCATTAGGCCACATACACACTTAATAATCCCATCTAGAGCACTGCGCTGGTGTGGTGCAGGGCTTCTATGTGTCCCAAAAATAATACGTAAGACACTGGGTGGGCGAGCTTTGCTTTTCGTGCTCCATTGTTATGGAATGGGCTTCCACTTGATATCAGACAAGCTCGGTTCAGGTTTAATGAAGATCCATCTTTTTACAAAATCTCACACTGAGTAATGAGATTATTGTTTAGTTCTGGTGAAATTTTAAGTGTTTTTATTGGTTCTTCGTGTTTTTAATTTGTTTTGATTGTACTTTGTTGGTTCGCTTAGTAATGCATTTAACGCTTCACAATAAGGGTCCCTTTATTAACGCTACTTAGTGCATTATTAAGCAGTAATAAACTATTAAATAAACTATTAACAACTACTTAACCATATTTTGTAATGCATTACTAAGCAGACACCCCCCTGGCCCTTTGTCCTAACCTTAAAGTAGCTCTCCAGAGCTCTTTTATCTGATGGCACCATCTAGTGGCCGACAAGCGTATCCCACTAATAGTCGGTCGACTCTGTAATTTAAGATGGCGACTGCACGTTTCTTGTTTATGAATGTGCTTCTGTAGCCAACAAACAGAGCTAAAACACGTTGTTTTACAAGTATTATTCTCATGTCATGTTGTGTTTTCATATATTTATATTTTAAAGACTTACTTGTCCGTAAAAAGTTCATCAACGCTGCATCAGCCGAGGTGCTTCCTTAAATTTGAAGCACGTAAGCGATAGTCTAACGCTATTGGTTAGTTCTGATCGGCGCTCAGTTTCCTATTGCACAGATTTTACGGGGCAGGGGGCGGGCTTAGCAAAAAAATAAATAAAAAATGAGGTATTGCTTACATTATATCACACTACATGATAAGACAATCACTTTTATGGATTTCTGAAAAATCAGACATAATTCCTGAAAGGGGAAAACTCCGGATTGCTGCTTTAGTTAACAATAACGGTAACGGTAACAATGGAACTCTTTGTTTATTAATGCTTAATAATGCACTAAATGTTAATAATTTGTTGTCCTTTTAACGTGTTTTACTATTTACACCTACATGCATAAGCATCAGTCTGAATGATTTTCACCATTTTCTGTGCAGAAGAGAACAAATTATTCTTTGTTTGGGCTAAAGGATGTTTTAGAGAAGCTGAGAGTCCTGATCCCAGATGCCGAGCTGAAAAGAGGATCGACACCTACGTTGTGTCACCCAAAAGTCATCCTAGAACAGTGAAACTCATCCTGTCTGGATGTTTTTGTGTGAGGTGGAAAACCTAATCAATGATGGGCCTTGAATGAACCCACTGACCCAGAGGTCAATACCTGCTATTGATGAAGACCCACAAAAACCTTCTGCCAAGCACCTCTTCAAAAGGTCACATTGAGACTGGATGCATGTTCAATAGAGAGCTGATTTATTTTGGTGCAGATGGACTCCAGAGCACTCCTTTATCCTGTGCAAAGAGCAGAAATGGAGCATCAAAGGGATGCATTTCAATCAGTACCCTGATGTTGTTTATCTCATCTTCTCATCTGACTTTTCTGCCCATGGAGAAGTTATATTTGTGTTCAAACAAAGGCCAGCTCATCGATCAGACTTTTTACTAAAATATGTCTTCTAGAAGAGGACAGTCCTTCCACAGAGGGACGAAAGAAATGGTTTATTGCTGTTGTTTAGTTGTTTTATGTAGAAAGAAAATGGCTTTAATTACAAAAGTTACTTTTGATGATAAATAGGAGATGGGTGTATAAATTGCAAGGAGATCCAACATGTATTTTAGCCACATGCCATTGAGTGATTTATAAACTAGCAGTAGCACTTTAGAATGGATTTCGTAGAAATTCCGTAAAGAACTTATAACGTTTTTGAATGTTAAACTCCAGCGCTACTTACTTTGCTTTCTGAAGTTCTGTTCGACACCATAAACCAGATTGTTTCACCTCACATGCCTGTATTCTCAAGGTCTGACTGTAACAACTTTCTTGCATTCTTTGAGAATAAAATCAGAAATATCAGGGTAAGTTTTTCACCCCCATCCTCTTCCCGTTCTCCCATCCAGCCACCTCCCTCCCAATCATGGTCCTTCTTTACTCCTGTGAAGGACATCTGTCTCATTCAGACAAACATGAAACCAACTTCATGCCATATTGATTTTCTCCCAAACACTTTGCTTTTTAAGATTTTTGACCAAATTGGCCCATGCATTGTGGATTTTATTAATCTATGTCTCTAATCTGGCTCTGTACCTTCTGTTTTCAAACATGCTGTTGTTAAACCTATCTTAAAAAAAACAGTTTGGACTCCTCTCAGCCTAAAAATTACAGACTCAAAGTTGTGGCCAATCAACTGATTAATTTTCTGGAACTTCACAACAGTTTTGATAAATTCCAATCTGGTTTTCGTAAAAATCACTCAACAGAAACAGCTTTGCTTAAAGTTTCCAGTGACATCATGATGGCTGCAGACAACGGGGAATTTACAGTCTTAGTATTGTTGGATCTTTCTGCAGCTTTTGACACTGTTGATCACAGCACCTTAATTAACAGACTTCATGACTCGTTGGGAATCTCTGGAACTGTTCTAGACTGGTTCAGATCGTACCTTTCTAACAGACGTTTCAGTGTCTGTATAAACTAAATCATGTCAGATTCCACCAATCTGTTCTATGGGGTACCCCAAGGCTCTGTTTTGGGTCCACTCTTGTTTTCACTGTATATACACCCTCTTGGACAGATAATTGATGCTTTTCATGATGTCTCCTATCACCTATATGCAGATGACATTCAGCTGTACTGCTCCTTTAAGGATTCTGAGCTCCATAAACTGGCTGAACTACTAGAGTGCCTATCAGCGATCACTAGCTGGCTAGAAGATAACTTCCTTCAGTTAAACTCTGAAAAGACTGAATGTCTGACCATTGCCCCTGAGAGCATGGCTCCTCTGATTAGTCAACAACTTGGTCATTTAGCTTCTGCCGCCAAGTCAAACTTGAGGAATTTGGGTGTTTATGACCAATCAACGTCTCTTGAAGGCCACTCAAAAACGCTGGTCCGAAACTGTTTTTATCAAATATCTCCAAACTGCGAAGGTTGGTGTCAAAACATGAACTTGAAATGGTTATCCATGCCTTTATCTCATCCCGTCCTCCAATCAAAAGTTTTCTTCCTCCATGTAATTTTCTAACATCTTATTTTTCAGTGTTGGCCGTTGCTTGATGTCTATACCTAATTTATTCCACAGTTTTACACCACAAACTGAAATACAGAATCATTCATTCATTTAAGAACAGGAGTGATGTGCTCGGTTCTCTTGGTTCTTGTTAAGACTCTAGCAGCAGCATTCTGAATAAGCTGCAGTTGCTTAACACATTTTTTTTTGGGAAGACCAGACAGAAAACCATTGCAGTAGTCCAGCCTGCTGGAGATGAACGCATGAATGATCTCTAGGTCTGGTCTGGACATGAGACCTCTGACTCTTGATGAAGATGATAAAACGCTGATCTAGTTATAGCCTTAATGTGACCAGTGAAGCTCAGGTCTGAATCAATTATGACACCAAGATTTCTAACCTGAGGTTGTGTTTTTAGGAACGTGAAAATGATCATTTGTTCATGAAAAACTTTCTGTATTCACTCTTGTGTAAACACTAGGAAGAATATCACTGATTTAAACTGAAACAACATTTAGTGATTTGCTGTGGGAATAAATGAGTGTTGGTTTAAAACTTAAGACGGATGCTTTTTCTCACTTCAGCAGACTTTAGTCTCCTCTGGCTGAAGAAAGAACAAAAAATTGAACACAAGGGAGCATTTGTGTTTTGTGTTTATAGAACAGTAACATTTTGACCTAAACAGCCAGTCAACGTTCTGAAAGTCTAGAGAATCTTATGAGTCAAAAACTCTCCGTTACATAAATTCCCACTAAATAAAAATGCTGATAGTCAAAATCCTAAAGAGGGAGTTTTTTCTTAATGAGGGTTGTCAGTGAGACGGGGAGAGGCGTCAAGGTTCAGCACTGGACAGCTCCCATCAAATCAAACAGAGCCGAGCAGAGCAGCAGCGGGAATGAAGCGGGAAGCAACCAATCAGTCTGACACTGGATGTGACCCTGCATGGCAGCTCCATGGGCTCGGTCTAATCACAGGCGTGGAGCCTAAAGCGGACTCACTGGCTCTGTGTGTGTGTGTGTGTGTGTGTGTGTGTGTGTGTGTGTGTGTGTGTGTGTGTGTGTGTGTGTGTGTGTGTGTGTGTGTGTGTGTGTGTGTGTGTGTGGATATGAACATTTTGACTTCAGTTTCTGTTGAGACTGATCAAGCAGAGCATAAATACACATGAAAATCTGTTATTCCAGCTATTTAATAATAAATAAAAAAAATATAAATAAATAAATAAATAAATAAATAAATAAATAAATAAATAAATAAATAAATAAATAAATAAATAAAAAGCCTCAGAAGTTTCAGGTGATTTTGATAATCTATGAATGAAAATTTTAATTTTTTTTGTCTAATTATTGTTTTTTGGGCTTCGTTTGTGAACTTACTTTAATTTTGTGTTTTAGTCCATTCAAAATCTTTTTAAACACCTTGAAAGTCCTGCAAAAATTTGGAGAATATTTAATCAGAACAATTTAAAAGATTACAAGAAAGTCTGGCAGCTTGGAGGCAAAACATAAAGAAATGATGCCAATGGAGAATCTGAAGGGGAATCAATTGGTTCAGAAAAAAAACTTGTTTTCTTTTAAAGATGTTTGATCATTTCACATCCAGGAGCTTTCTCAGTTCAAACCAAAGAAACGAGGAGTACCAGTGTGTTGTGAGATCTTCATTAATGAGATCTCCTCCTCTTCCTCCTGAGGGTCTTTGTTGTCCAGGAACACATGCTTTGATCACATTCCTGAAAGGGAAAATTGCTGTAAAATATAGCATTTTTAAAAAAACATGTCTTCTTTTCTTCCTCTATCTTTGCTGAAAAGAGAAAAAATAACTTCAAACAGAGATCTGAGGTTTCACCTGAATCTGATCCCCTGACAGCCTCACATCCAAAGATGTCTGTGTTGTTCCTGAGCTTTTACTCCACTGAGAACATAAGCCACAAACACATGAGAAAACATTTCAAAACTCATTTAAAAATGAGTTTTACAGAAGTTTTGTTCCATCTTCTCCATAATGTCTGGAACCCTTTTCCTCTGCACTTTTCCATCAGTCCTGCAGAGTCTGAGAGCCTCAAAGGAGACACTAGATGGCAACCAAGCTGGGTGGTAGAGACTGTGTGTGTGTGTGTGTGTGTGTGTGTGTGTGTGTGTGTGTGTGTGTGTGTGTGTGTGTGTGTGTGTGTGTGTGTGTGTGTGTGTGTGTGTGTGTGTGTGTGTGTGTGTGTGTGTGTGTGTGTGTGTGTGGAGAGGAGGTGGGTGGGAGAGGGGGGATAAATTACGTGGGACAGCGGAGGGACTGACAGTGTTTTACTCAGCAGCTCGCAGCTGGAGGCGAGCATCAGCGGGAACGCGGTGAAGCAGCGGGGGGATAACGGGAGCGTCACAAAGAGTTGGACCACATCTGGATGCGCGAGTTACAAATAAAATAGTTTGAATTGAGAGATCATTGCGTCCGGGTGGGATTGGATCCGCAGAGGGAAGATGCGTCGCGCCTGCGGTGGCACCGCTGCGCCGTTTGGAGACAGAGCCGGACACGGTGACGCGCCGACACCCCGCCGCTCATAGATAGATGGCTCCAACATTTGGGGTGCAAAACAGGTGTCAGGGAAGTGTCGTCACGAACCCCGGAAGCCGGAGGAGGTGGGAACATCAGAGGGAAAGATGGCAGCGAAATCCGATGGTCGCGGGGTCGTCACCGGTTTCGCCCAGCTGCACAACCTGGACGAGGTGGTGGGAGCGGGAGAGGACGACACACGGGACGGCAGCTCCTTCCACATCTGCCACTGCTGCAACACCTCGTCGTGCTACTGGGGCTGCCGGAGCGCCTGCCTGCATTACCTCCGGAGGAAAGGCAAGGGGAAGGGGAGGGATGCGGGGCGACCACCGCAGGAGGAGCGCCTCTGGCTGGACTGCCTGTGGATCGTCCTGGCGCTGCTGGTGTTCTTCTGGGACGTGGGGACCGATCTGTGGCTGGCCGTCGACTACTACCACAAGCAGAACTTCTTGTGGTCGGGCCTGACCCTGTTCTTCGTGCTGGTGCCCTCGGTGCTGGTCCAGATCCTGAGCTTCAGGTGGTTTGTGCAGGATTACACTGGGGGCGGACTGGGCTCCGTGGAGGGGCTGAGCAGTCGCAGAGCCACGGCCAGTTTGCAGCGAGACAGGTGCTGCCGCCTCTCCGTCTGGGTCTGGCAGACCTTCATCCACATCTTTCAGATGGGACAGGTGTGGAGGTAAGGCTAACTTTTAAGTCCAACCTCTAAAAAAACACAAACCATAAAAAAACCCAGTCAGACTCCTTTAAAGCGAATGTGCACCTTCACCTGACGTAACCCGATCCAGTCTGGGGGATGCCATTACGCTCCTCGTCACTCTCACCTCAGCACTAACTCACGCGTGTCTGCATTTTGCTTCATGCACAACTTCAGTCTCACAACAGCGTTTTTAAATATTAAAATCCACGTTTTCATCCAGATGTGTCACATCTGGACGGAAATGGCACCAAAAGCGTTCAGCACAGTGCGCCATTGCGCTTGTGTGTAAGTGAGAGAGGGAGAGAGAGGAGGGGAGGCAGCTATTTGTTCAAATAGGGGTAGTAGCTTGTGTGTGTGTGCGTGCGTGAGTGTGTGCGTGTGTTTAAGACAGGCGCCCCCCGCCCCCCCTTTCCGCAGCGAACCAGACGAGCATCTGCTTTCACGGCTCACAAAACTACATCTTTCCCCCCACAGACATGATGTCATCGATTTCTCCGCGATGCTGTTTGCTCCCTAAATCCGATTTTGCTTGTTCATTTTGTCGCTCTCTCTCTCTCTCTCTCTTCTTTTAACAGACGCGCAGCGAACCGTGGAGATGCGCGTAAATCTGACATGCAGAGCGGCTACTGTAGTAAAATGGCACTCTGGCGCGCGCTGCTCAGGCTGATCAGTCGAAAGCGAGTTGTTATTTGGTGCAGACAGACGCAGTGGCTGGCATTTAATGAAAAAAAAAAAAAAAAAAAGTAACGCATGATGGCTGTCCCGAGGGGGCTGCCAGTGTGGAATAAAGTAAATCAGCAGCAGAGTGTGTGAGCCAAAGGAAAGAATCAGATGTGTGTTTTTTTAACTGCTCCTGATTCATTGCAGCATTTCTGTTTGGCAGCTTCTCCTCAGACAAATGGACTTCACGGTGCTTTTATTCTAAAGCATGAGAACATTTGAGCCATAGGCTAAATGATTCACACGCTGAGCTCAGGAGTAAAAAAGAAAAACTCCAACTCGCTGACCTTTTTGATGAGAGCCACAGGCAGTAATTGGATATTTCTTCCTCTTTTTTGCACGAAACCAACCTAATTTTCTTTTACAGGCTTGAAAATAGCATTTCCTTGTGCTGAAGATAAATTTAGAGCCTGTTAGTGGAGGAAAAGGTGGGTTTCCCCAGACTTAGAGGTTCCTCTGAGTCTGAACATCTGTCATATTGATCAGCTGCAGCTGTATGTCTTCAAGTTTATTTACTCCAGTGTGGTTCGATTGATTAATCAGCTCATATTTGCAGACACAGAAGGGCTGTTTGCTAAGTCAAAGGTGATTGGTGTCATCTGTATTAGTTCCAGTGCACAAGAATGTATTTATGCAAGAACAAATGTTTGGTTCTGACATGCAGCCTCCTTACCAGACATATCAGCTAATGCCTAACTATTGTTCAGATTGTGTTTATTTAGAAAAATCATGAACAACAAATAAATTATTTGCTGTTTCTTTGAATAACCTCTGTTTGAGGAAGTAGAGATGAGTTTGACTGGACTGACTGGATTGATAAGCTAACGGCTAGTCTCAGAAATCTCCTTTTTAATTCATGCAAACTCTAGAGATTGCATAATCGAATTAGAGTGGTGATCGTGGTGCGTGAACTCATTGTCACTAGGTGCTAACGTATGCTAGCAATAACCAATCTTCCACATGGAAGTTTTAAAGGGACACTTAGCAGTTTTGCTTGCTTTTAGCACCCCATAGTGTCCGTTAATAATTCACTGTCATTAAAAGCGAAAGTGAAACTTATCTCCTCGCTGTGCGTTCCTCTTTTTAACACCTTAATCTAACTGCTGAAATGTCTCCTCAGCCTTCATTAGTGTCTACAGGAGCGGTTCATCACTAAATCAAACAAATCAGCTGTGTTCATGATCTAAAACATGCAGGAAGCATGCTGGAAGCAGACTGCAGCACCAGGCATGCAGCTCCACTTTACTAAGTCCAACAGGGACCGGACCGCTACTCTGAAGTTGCAAGTGCGGTATTCTGACCACAGAGGGCGGTGGGGGTCTGAGTGACATTTCATTAATCCTGTAAAGGGTCATTTTAGCACATGCTGGCTCAAGAAGATGATTTAAAAATATGAAAAAGTTGCATAGTTGCATATGGCTTTAACATTCAGAATCATAATTCTTTAGGTTAATCAAGAATTTTAGATTGTATTCTGTTATTATGGTGCTTTGTTACATTTCCATCAGCTCTCAAAATGAGAGTGCATTCAGATAGAGGCTCATTGGAAATCTTTTTTATTTATTTGTATTTTTTGGTGTTGATATGATTCATAGCTTGTGTCGAAAGAGATCATTTGAAGGTTAGTTTGACTTTTCTTTTTTTCCTTCAGTTTATGTGACCTGTAGGTGCAAAACTGTATAAAACACAATATAAAAATGTAAACAATTAGCTTATTTTCACTTAATGAGTCAAAAATCTGAAATTATTTGCTTGTTTGGATGATAAATAAATGGCCAGAAATGGTTTATCTGCAGCATTTTGTTTTCCAATACTACTTAGTGTTCATATAATAATAATAATAACAATTAATTTGTATTATTATTATAATTTATTTTTTTATTATTCTGCAACACATTTGAACATTTAGCAAAACTAATTTCTGTTTACAAAAAAAATTAAAATATAAATTCATCAGAAACAGGAGATAAAAGTTGTGTAAAATACATTAAACTAAGAAGCAGTTTAACAGAAACATGTTTGGAGTGACTATGGTGACAACTCCCAGCCTGAAGACACGGATTCTTGTCGGAGCTCTTTCCTCCATCGGACATGATCCGCCTCACCACTGTTCGGAGTTGAGGGTCAAAAGCTGCTCTTGTCAGCTTAACTGGAGTTCACAACCTATAAGAGCCACGGGGATGACAGCAGATATGGAGATTATTAGACACTGAGAGAGGCCATCCTGTCAGCAGAGTTCGTATACGTCCCTGAATATGTCTTCATTTTAGTTTCCTTTTACTTGTTATGTTAGAAATCTCCAAACTTGTCAGATTTGCTAATGTCACAAGTCATTTTGGGCAAGCTGGAGCTTTTTTGGTCTTCATTAATGCGACAAACAAGCTTGAAGTGCTGACAGGATTCAGAAACACTTCCTCATCGTGTCTCATTAGGCCCTTTATTTATTTATTTTCCACTCTACATTAAATTAGCCACTTTTCCTTCTTTGCTGTGCACCTGAGGACCAAGCTGATGGCGGAATCTCTGCTTGTCTTGCAATTATCTCCCTGCTAATTGTTGACAGAATCCCATCTGTAATCCCACCGTGTCACTGGTTACCGCGGCTCTTTCATGTCCCTCCTGCCTGCGAATCCCCCGCTCTGCTGATGCTGTTAGAGATTCTGCTCAAGCACACAGTGGGTCAGACGTGCACAGAGGTCTCCTGGTGCTACGATGGACAGCTTAATCAGTGTAAGCCCAAATTAGCTTCTCACCGAGCGAGAACCGAGTCCCTCCCCTGACAACTTTGCAGAAAACCACGTGGAAAGTTGGGAATTCCCAGCAGAAATGAGCTGTCTGCAGAATTCCGTGCCTCTGGAATTTCAGTTTGCCTTTTTGAGAATTCAAATCTATTTATGTGCTAATGACGTTTGTGCATTTCAAAGCCTGTAAGTGAAGTGAATGACCTTGGGTTTATTCATGTTTGAGTCATCAGAACTAACATCTGAGAGATGATCTGAGTATCTGTTCAGACAGAGAAGTTTATCCTAAAGACGCCAAACTGGGAGCTGTCCAGTGCTGAAAAACACATCTGGTTGATATTTTACCTCCCTACTAGGTCATATCTGATCACATGTTGTCAGCGAGAGCTCTGATTGGCTAATTACCCTTCCTGAGATGGGCTACAGATGATTCCTGCATCTGATTGTGGAAACAATTGGTTTAATCCTTTCTGGGTTGGATCTCTGAAACCAGATATGGCATCAGTTGATGATAAATGATCTCATATTGCCACAGTGAATGCAAAAGGCTATTAAACCCATATTTTAACTGCTCGTTTATCAGTTTGTTGGTAAATAATTGCATAAATGAATGCGTGTGACTTGATTTTGTCATAAAAGTCACTGAATGTTATTCCGTTTAGTAGGAAATTATGCACAATGTTGCTTTGTGAGTGTTCCTTGTCTCATTTTTTCATTAAAACAAATAAAACATCCCTGTTCACATCAACATTAGTTAGCATTTAAAAGCAATCCAAGTTAAGCTTCTTTACGTCAAGCGCCAGATTTTTTTCATTCAGCTGGCGAGCGTGTGTTTAAATATTCATCGACACTTGAATGTCAGCTGTTCAGGAATTCAGCAGAAGCCGGAAAAGAAGGGGATTCCCATTTTTCATTACAAAACATTTTAATGTCACAAATCTGGTTGGTTGGATTATGCCTTAATCCAGAATAATAACAGGCTCACTGCTGAGCAACAGGGGCAGGAAATGGCCTCATGGTTGCCGTCTTGACGGGTAAATATTGTTCCAGACTGCGAAGGAGTTAACAAAAGCCTCTCTTGGCTGGCCGGCTGTCTGCGATTTGCTAACGAAAAGAGAGAAAATGCAGTAAAGCAAGGCAACCAGCTGCTACAGCACAGGAAAAATATACAGCTGCGGAGGTGAAAGTGAGTAAATATGGAGCTTGGATGAAATTAGTGACAATTATTGTAATTATGAGATGTTGAAATGTAGAAACTTTAGTTGATATGTAAGGAATGAAGGATGTAACTGATGGATTTTCACAGTTTAGTATTTTTCTGATGAATAACCAACCAAGTTTATTTATAAACAACATGGCAGCTGACCAAAGTGCTGCACAGATAAGAATTAAAACACAATATAAAAGCAAAACAGTCAATAGTAACAATACATAGGGATGCAGAAAATCACAGCTAATAAGACAGAATAATAATAAAAAGTCAGGGGTTTGGAAACGCCAGGTCATAAAAGTAGGCCTTAAAGCAACATTCCACAACTTTTACACCTTAAAATTATGCTTTTTTGTTACGTTTTTGCGTCATACTATTATCTATTATGTTCATTTTCACACCTGTGATAATGTTGGGGGGTCCCACGTCTGTTTACTGCACTATACAGTTTTTGAGCTTCGGGTAGCGCCGGAAGTACTGACTGGGTGTCGCTTTACGGCACCACATGGCAAGCCAAAGGGATAAAAAAGTTATGTCCGCCAAAATGTGCATCCTGAACATGCGTTTTGACGCCAAAGGGGGCAAAAACTCACATGTTCTAAAAGCAAGCATTATGTCCGCCGCTCGTTCAAGACGCGCGTTTTGGCGGACATAATGCGAGTTTTATGTGCATTTTTTTATCCCTTTGGCTTGCCATAATTGTATAACATAGACTCGCTGTAGCAGTGGCAGATTCACCAAAGAAAGCTAGAAATCCCTTATCAGAGGAATCTAGGAAAAGAAAAAGAGAACGTGATAGAGCAAGAGCAAAGACCAGAGTTATTATTGGGCCGTCTTTTCCTCCCTGGAGAGCTCTTTTAGAAAGAACGGCATGAACTACGGACTCTGACCTAGCCGTGCTGCTAATGGCTAGGTAAGTAATACATGATTTCACCAGGGTTATTGTGTTTGGTCGGGCATAAAGTTGTTATACAGTCCTGATAAAACTATTTATTCAATGTGTGGAGGTGGAAAAGTTTGTTTTTGTTGTTTTGCCTGACATTAGGAATGTAAACATGCCATTCAAGGCCTTAAGAACAAAGGTCAGAATCTTGAATTTCACCCTGAAGTTTATGGGTAGCCAGTGGAGATGCGCCAGCACGGGTGATATGATCACGTCTAGAGGTGTAGGTCAAAAACCTGGTTGCTGCGTTCTGGACCACCTGAGGCTGGTACGCCAAATAAGATGGAATTTGCGTAATCCAAGCGGAAGATGATAAAAGCGTGAATTACACATTCCATATGTGCCCATTTCAGGATCGGTTTTAAGCAAATCAGTCGGCGCAGCTGGAAAAAACAAGATCTGACCACTGCATTAATCTGAGGGGCCATTGAAAGGTCGGTATCCAGTTTGACCCCTATGTTAGTCACGCACTGTTTCAGGTCGTATGGAAGAGCATTCAAATCAGAGAGTGAGTGTGAAGTGTTGTTTGGGGTCATGACGATTGAATCAGACTTGAAGTCATTCAGCTTCAGAAAATTGTTGGCCAGTCAGTCCCTCACTTCAGCCAAACATTGGTCCAGAAGTGAGAGAGCGCCTGGTTTATTCAAAGCCAGATAGATCTGGCAATCATCCACATAGAGATGGTAGTCCAGGCCATATTTCCTCAGGATAGCACCCAAGGGGAGGATGTAAATGGAAAACGGGAGTACCGAGCACAGGTCCCTGCGGGACTCCCCAAGGGAGCGGGAGGCATAGAGAAGAGCAGTCACAAAACTGAACCTTAAAAGTTCTATTTGACAAATAAGAGCGAAACCACTGAAGTAGGGTACCCGTAAGACCCACCCTAGTCTCAGGTCTAATAATAACAAGCAAATATTTTTTGTGTGTCTTTGAAAATAAATTCAAAAAGAGTTTTTCAATATTTTTTAATAAAAAAATCACAGCACATACATTTTCATTCCTCATGGAGGCTCAGATTAAAACAAAAAAAAACACATTTTTTATTAAGTGACACATCCAACCCTGGTGAGTCTTATTTACAGACTCCAGTGTTTCCAGTGAAGCTGTGCTCGTTTTCTCATTAGACGAGATAACAGGGAACAAACCTTAAAAGCTAGATCTCCATGAAAACCCCCAATTATGTGACAGAGGAGCGCATCAAAATGCAAGAGGAGACGGCTTTCTTGGGAACGTTTCGCAGCTGGGGGTAAAGAGACAGAAAGCCCATAAATGGCAGATAAATATGGGCTTGTGTAATTCAAGAAGCAGAGAGAGGGAATGTGGGAAGAAAAGAGGGATTCAATTACTGTTTGGTTTGGTGTCGTCAGGGTTTGGGTTCAGGCTGGGTTTTATTGGATTTAACAGAAAAGGTTCGCTTTCCCGTATTTGAATTCAAATATCCTGCATGAATGATGAATTTTGCATCATAAAAGTTTGCGCTTTGTGCAAAATAAATGAATAAATGGATGAGAAATGAACACATTTTGATCATTTGAGTGTAATTCCTGCAGCTTTTAAGTTGAGTGCAGACAGTGAATGAAAGCAGAGCAAATGCACACACATGTAGGAATATCAGGTAGATGGGTTTCATGACCAACATTTTTATCCGGATCACGTTCATGCGAACATGTGAACAAGCACAAACTAGACCTCAGGGGAGCAGAAAGGAGAGGAGCTCTTTCATATTATACAGTATTCCTCTTTAGAAGCAGAGATGCGTTGCAGCATCTCTGCAAATGAAAGCGTGCACACAAACACACAATTTAGCATTATTACACATTTCCATATCCTGTTTCTAAAAAACAAAAACAACAACAGGATATGAATGTTTGCTCTCAGATCAGATGGATGGTGGACAATGAACCCTTGAAACCTTCCCTTGGGATTCTCATTTTACAAAAAGTGATCATCCAGCTCAGTTTTAGCATTTTCCATGCCAAAACCAGGAAAAAGACACTCTAAGAATTGGTTTCACTGATCGTACAATAACCTGCTCATGCATGAATTTCTTTTGGTCCAAGCTCCTGCTTCTTCTAGACTTAGTTGTTTTTTTTTTGTTTTTTTTGATGTCACAGACCAAGTTTACTCGTTTTTAACACATTTGCAGTGGTCTCTAATATGAATAGATCTATGTGAGAAAAACGCTTTGGTGCTCCTGTTTCAGGAACTAGAAGTGAGCAGAAGACGGCAGGATTCCTGATATTTGGACATCTCTCCTCTGATTGGCTACACAGCAAATTCAGCATGCTTAAATTAACACGGTCAGAGTTGATTTCAACACTTTTAAATTGTCTATAGAGTTTGGTACTTATAACTCTTTAGTGTTAAATTAACTATTCTTAGTGTTAAATTTGACCAACACCCCAAAATTAACACTTTTAAAATTTGCTGTGTAAGAAAAACGCTACTCTACCACTGACTCTGTTTTCTCTGCAAGGTTTATGTTTTATCTCCACAAATAACACAAGCCTGAAGAAGTTCTGCTGTGTGGTAGAGTTGCTAATGCTAACGGTTAGCTTCTACTAGCCGAGACGTTCTTTGCTGTCTTCTGGGTGATGGGTGAGTCCTAGGGGTGTAACAATATCCAAATCTCACGATATGAACCTCACGATACGATATTTATTGCGATATTGTGTGGAGGCTCACGATATTGTGGCTATGCTCACGATAATACGACTCACAACATATAATACTTTGACTGGAAATCTCTGTGCTGTGTTCGACGCTATAGCCTCTATCCTCCAGGATTGCATTGACAAACTGGCCGATGACACAGAAGCAAAGGATCATGGTCTATGTAGTTTACTTTGCTATGCTCCAGTGGAGCGGACTGAAAAGTGTTATTTTTACCTCAAGACGTACTGTACGATATCGTGACAAGACCATGACGATATTGTGGCCATTTTACTACGACGATATCGCAACATTGCCAATACTGTTACAGCCCTAGTGAGTCCACGAATGTTAATTTTCAATGTGACCTAATTGACAGGGTTTTCTAATCCAAGCGTTTTCCCGGCTAATACAGGAAATAGGGGTAGAAGACTATTTTCATGTTCACCCTTGATGTAAAACTCAGAGTGACCATATTTAAAAAAAAAAAAAACAGTTTCTCAGTGAACTTGCTCTTTAACATAATTGCTCTTCTTCTGCATGCACAGCCGTAGTTTGCACACTCTTGTATTGATGTAGGATTTATTGACTTTGAAGCGTTTTTGTTTGTTTAGCCTTTTGTGGCTTCATATGTCCCTCCCACGACTGCGTGTTATTTCTATCCTAAGCCTAAATGCCACTAGAACCCTTTAAAACACTTAGCACACATTTCTGAGATATATTGTTATTATTCTCATTACCTGGGCTCACGGGGTGCCCATTAGGAGACAAAACACACACATTCTAAAGCTATTCTTCATCAGCAGTCCTCCTCAGCCTCATGTTGCATTTGGAATATATTCTTGCTTTTTTTACCTCTTGATAAAGGTGAAGCTTCCATTCCCAGATGTACCATTTGAGACGATCATGTCCTCTCTCTCTACCCATTAGTGCTCCTCTAAAGCTCAAGTCACTGCAACGCCATCTGTCTTCCCCTCGAACGTTAGCATATGTTTTTATTTTTATCCCTCCCTATCGCTTACACATATTAATGTTCTTAGACTCCTCATGAAGCCGGTTCTCCTGCTCCATCCATCTCAAGGGGAGACACCACGCTGTGTGTTCCTCTGTCCTGGCTTTTCTTCTCCTCAGTGGCTGCAGTTAGAAAGATAAGGCTCTGCTCTGTGAGCTTGGAACCCTCCGTCCCTCAACGCCAGTTAAAGTCATCAGGCTACCTCCGGCCCTCTCCATCTTTTCCTTTATATTCGTGGGCGTCTCCTCGCTCTGCCTTCGCACAAAGCTGCACTTGACCTCCATTTCTGTCAGGGAAACTGGAGCATCTGCCCCATTACAACCTCCTTCCTCCCTCCCCGTCTCCTTCCTCCCATCATACCACACACCTCTTTACTCCCCGTGGAGCCCATTTTCGGCTCTCACTTCGTTCTGTTCTTCCTCCTGCTCTGACAGAACGTCTCGTTTCTGCGAGAAACCGTTACACTTGGGTTCACGAGCTGACCTGTGGATTCGCGGCTCTCACACTACACGCCATTACCTCAGACCCACAACGTATCACGGGCACGCTTTCATGTTTCTCTGTGGAGAGTGCACGCAACAGAGCGAATCAATAAGAGCAAGGAGAGTTCTAACTGTAAATGTAACCTTTGAAGAGTTTAGATATGCGTTTATCAGAAACGGGCACTGGGAAGGAGCACAGGCTGGAAAATAAGAACGATATCTGTCAATGAATAGGGCCGCTTAGGTGTATAGAACCCTAAAGGGACCCTTTATGAGGCTGCATCCTGATCTTCAGTTATTTTTTGTCCAGAAGAAACACAAACTGAGCCAACTTGACTTCCCTGAGCAAAAATCAATACTTGATGTTTTAAAGTTTCACAAGTTTTGGAACCAAATAATGAAACTGAATAGATTTTTGCCAACATCTCAAGTCAACATACATTTTTTTGTTTTTGTTTTCACCAACATACATTAAGCTCAACTATTCGTGTCATTCTTAAAGTGAAAATGATGACTTCCTAAAATAAAGTTAGTGGTTTTGCTCTCTTTTTACCTCCATAGTCATTTCCCTCAGAGTAGATGATGCTCTTGTGAGAGCTGTGAGATCTGTCCTAGACACGGTTTAGATAGATGAGATGATTCTGTCACAAAACAGGCCAGGTAAAGGCTCCAGAACCCAGATACAGACACAAAAAGGTGACTTACTAGTGAAGAAAATAAAACTTTTATTTCTCGAGAGGAGAAAACACAACCAAGAAAAACATCTTAACAAGATAAGGCGCTATAAACAGACAGGGAGGATTGATTAGAAACAGACGTGCTGATTACTAAAATTGATAAGATTTAATGAGGGAGCAAGAAAAGAAAGCAGCGAATGGACTTAAGGACTTTTCAAAATAAAACAGGAAGTAAATGTAGAAAATCAGGAAAAAAATAAGACATATTACATAAAAGTCACATTTTGTATCATTTTCTGCTGCTACATGGGTCTTCACTGCCTCTATAAACACTTCACATGTGAAAAACATCCATCCATCCATTTTCTGTCAGTGTTTGATTTTAGGAATTATGTGCCTAAAACAAGCCGTCCTAAAAAGTCCCCGTTTGTGACATCACAAATCTAGAATAGAACTACCTCTCACGCTGCTGGATCAGAAGCAGCTCTACTCTGAACCCCTCCCGTATATGGGAGCTTCTCAGCTTATAGCAGCCTGAGCAGGGTGGGCGTGGCTAGTTTCAGCTTGGTTTCTTAAAGGTGTCCTAGAATGCAATTAATCAACAATCTAAAACAGAGCTTTGAGCCTCCAAAAAGCATAAGAAATTTTTTTTGGCTTTCATCTGTCCCAGGAGCCCTGATACAGGCCATTCTAAACCCCCTTACTCAGGCCTTCAGTGAAAAGAGCTGTTTGCCCCTCCCACTGGGCCAGGACATGCTGATTGGTTGGTTTCCCCAGAAGGCCTCAGACACATGCAGGTTTGAGGAGGCGTGGCTCCCCCTTATGACGTGTTAAGGAAGACTTTCTCAGAACAGGAGGTTTTCTCTCGCCTTTTTCAACTTTCTAATTTACATAAAAAGTAGGTCAAACACGGCTTTGACTTTTTGGCATGCTACTGTTGACCACCCAAGCTGTCTTATTCAACAACAACAAGGAAAATGTTGGTTTACATTCTAGGTCCCCTTTAAAGAGACAGAGCCCTGAAACGACTCATTCTGGAAGTTACTGAAACTGTCAGGAACAAAACTGCTGAAATCACTTCACATCGGAGGGATTTTGTGCAAAGATCTCAATGAACATGTTTTTTATCGACCATAGAACTATTCTAACTTAAGAAAAATGTCATTACATGCCCCCACAATTGAAATCTTAACATAACTCAGAGAAGCTACAGGAATTATGACTCATTCATCCTTTAGCAATTCGTATGTCATGCTAAAATGATATTTCAGCCATTTTGGTTCGAGTTTTCTTCCTAAACATTAATGATTATCACGTTACCTGCTGAAGACCGCTTCTTGAATGGCCTCTGTTTGGAGAAATAGTGCTTATGTCTGGTAGGAATGATGAGCTAACACCTTGTCTGAACTCCGTCAAAATAAAAGTGTATTTCTGCGGTCGTAAACATCTCCAATCGCTATAAACTTTCATAAGAAGAAAAAGTGATTTTTTATATTGCGTCTCTCAAAAAAAATAAGGATACGCTTCACAAGAACAAAAAATAAAAATTTATAGAAAAAAATATATAAAGAATTATTTTAAAAATATTGTAATAAAAAGGGGAAAATGGAACATTTTAAATTAAAAAATGAGAAGGAAAAAAGAAAAGGAATAAGAAAAATTAACATGGGATAACAGATCATGCAACTTTAAATTTTATGTTTACATTTTCAAATATTTAAAATGATTAAATATTTAATTTCAATATTTAATTGTTTTTTATTTTAAATCAAACAGTTTGAAGTAAATAACTGTGTAATGCAAAATCGAAAAAAAAAAAAAACACTCAAACAATAACAAACTAGCCTTTAGCTCATCAATCATTTTGGACAAATAGCGTTTTTCAGCGCTCAAATTTTGCACAGGCCACCAGGGAAGCCCAGTAAGAACGCCGTAAATGTGAGGGGCACCGATCATTTTTCGGGCTCCCCCTGGGTGTGTCAGTTGACGGCTTCCGGGAGAGCCCATCACACTTCGGGGGAGCCGAACTCCCCCTAGCTCCCCCGTGATTCAAACCCTGACATCGTTTTTGGATGTCAGACATTCATTTATACAGAAGCAGACTTCAGAATCACCAATTTATCCTTTTAGATTAAAATCCTGATTATATTTTCTCACCCATTAGGTGTTGTGTCAGTGACCCATTCCCAACTGGAAACCAGAGACACTCCTCAGCTCTGTTTGAAGGCTTTTTCTCATCGAGGTTTCATCCTGAAAGCTGCCTCAGCACAGTTCGCTGAAGACCGCCGTCGTTTGAGTCTAATCATGGCCGACGCTCTAGGCTTCAGTTTGATAAACAGACAATCTCTGCTCATAAATAATTGAACAGACCGTTTAGTGCTCTTACTCTCACAGCGTAACATCTGTAGGGATTTTTTTCTTGTTATTTCTGCCCTCCCTTCTCATACAAGCATGAGGAAGCCACGCAAATATCAGTGAGCTTCTAACTTTAAAGAGAAAAATGAAAGGAATCATTGTTTGTTTCTGTGTTGATGTGCTAAAAAACTGATTTTCTCCTCATTCCTGTAGCAAAAAACAGATTTAAATCATTTTTTAAAATCATTCCTTAGCAGAACTGCTCTTTGAAAAACATTTTCAACGCAGCTTTAGTCCGGCATGCATCCAAATGCAATAAGCTCCTTTAATGTGACATCTCCTGTAAGAACATTGTGATCTGCCCCACATAACGTCCGGTTCAGATATAGAACAGCCCACATTCACGCCTCCTTGCTCAGAGTCCATCTCCGTCCTTCCTGCGTCCTTCTCCTCCGTGTGATTGTAGCAGGAGGGCTCCGTTCTGGTGGTCACGTGACCACGATGAGATGAAGGAGCCACATGTTTGGTTCTCGAAGGAGAAACGGTGATCAGGAAGAGAACCTTTCCTCTGCAGCATCTTGTCATAATGATGGCAGAATTTATTTCTAATTACCGAGCTTATTTCTGTCAGTCTTCTATCATTACACCTACCTATATAATCCACCTGCTTGTGACTCATCCGTGTATAAATACCAGCGTGTGAACGTGCGATGTGCACAGGAAGTGTGAATGTTCTTTTGCCTTATGTTACGATGAAAACATCTGATGGTTGGCAAGAGAGATGTTTAAATTGTTAATTACATTATTATAATTTTAGACGCCGTTCAAAGATATTTTTAAACTACTATTGTGAAATGTTCCAACGTTATGTTGTGTTACTACTACTCTGGCTCTTTTGCCATTAACTTGTACATAAGAGAAGGAAACACTGATTTTGCTAAAGCATTTATTTTATTTTTTGCTATATTTAGCGAGTATTCAGATCCCTTTGCTGATTTAAATAAAAAATCAACTAGAAAAAAAAGAATTTAGCAACTTTTTTCTTGTGTTATTGGTCTAACCTCAAATCCACACTGGAGGCATCAGCGGCGCGGAACGGCAGCGGAACGTCACAGCTTCAGAGAGAATCCATTATGGTCTATGGGGCTGATCCAAACTGTCAATGGCGAGGAACTTTTCAGGCGAGTTCCAGAACCAGCTCGCTATGCCGCACCGCGCCGCTAAAGATAGGATTGCGTTCTATTTTTGCCACAAGCTGCTTCTGGGATGCGTCATTTAGCGTAGGGCTAAACAGGAAATCACACGCGGTAGAGCTGGGCAATAAACCAAAAATTTATCGTTATCGGAGTTTCTGACTCTAACCGATATCATTTTTCTAGGGGTGGGAATTTAACGCGTTAATTATGATTAATGAATTAGAAAAAAATAACGCGTTAAAAAAATAACGCATTTAACCTTTAACTAAAAGAGCTTGTGTTTACAATAATAATGTCAATGACTATTGTTTGATTCTCTGTCTCATTATTTTTAATTTAAAAAAATTGTTTTCCGGGGAAATTTTCTTGAACGATTAAAATGCGATTAATCAAGATTATTTAATTACAAAGCCTCTAATTAAATAGATAAATTTTTTTAATCGAGTCCCACCCCTAAATTTTTCATGTCAATAAATTCAATTATAAAAAAAAAATGAAAAGATGTGTGTAGGTTGGCGACGTTCATGTCCCTTTAAGAAGCTGTACCACCTCGAGTCACATGACAACATGATTAAACGTAATACACGTGACAGCCCCATCTAGTGGACAACTTTTTTTTTTGCACGTACATGTAGTTATCGTCCATTTATTGTTATCGAGGTGAACTCCTCCATATACCGTTATATTGATTTTAGGCCATATCGCCCAGCCCTAACAGACGGTATCAGTGTAAAATATTCGGTAAGTTTCAAAATAAAAGTCTATTGCAACGATGTGATTTCTTATCTATGTAGATTATGTCTAATACGTCTGAATTCATTCTTCTTCTACGTGGTTTAATGGCGGATGGCATAAGCAAACTGTGACCTTTGAACACCTTTGAGGGATTTTGTGATCTCGCAAGTCCAGCGAGGAGGATGGTGGAGATGCCGCGCGCCTGCAGTGTGGATTCGGGGTTACTCTTTACAGCAGGCGCTGCCTTGGGCTCCTCCCCGATCCCAAAGCACTCACAGGCAGCCCAGTCCTCGTGCAGAGAAGCAGAATGAAGAAGAAAGTATAAATGATATCAAAGAGCCTCTAATAGAAAAGTCAGAATAACTACAGGATGGGTAGAGACACTGTTCCATTTCCTGGCGATTGATATTATGTCTGTTTTATTCTGTCCCAACAGCTTGGAAAGACAACCAATCTGGCAACATGTCATGGTTTTTATGTTTACTTCATAGATTTAACTGTTAAAAATGCATTTTTATGGCATTATTTAACATTTTGTCAGTCGAACCACTGCAAGGACTCACATTTAGCATCTCTTCTGAGTCCACGGCTGGTCTTTTATTGATCTTTGTCTCACTTAGCTTTTTTATTTATCTCTGCACTTAAACCAATGAACTTTCACACAATCAAATCTCACCTGTGTGAGTTTTTATCCATTTTTTATTCTTGGTGTTGAACCAAGTCGTTACTTAAAGCTCTTACTCACTTGTTTTTTTCAATAAATGTGCAGTGGTCTCTAGTATAAATGGATGCTTTGTGAGTCGTTTTCTATGGTTAAAAAAAAAAGCTCTGGTGTTTCAGGAGGTAGAAGGAGAGGGCGGCAGAAAACGGCAGGATTTGGAGTCTTACTCATTAATATTCATGATATCTGAACATCTCACCTCTGATTGGCTAACAGCAACGCAACTCTTCCACTGCTTCCGTTCACTTTGCATCGTTGATGTTTTATCTCCACAAATAACACAAGCCTGAAGAAGTTCTGATATGTTGTGGAGTTGCTAATGCTAACCGTTAGCTTCTACTAGCTGAGACATTGTCTGCTTTTTTGGATGCTAAACCAACAACAGCCTTCTCTGTCATAAGCCATGATGGGTGAGTCCATGAATGCTAAATTTCAGTGTGACGTAGATCTGAGTGGCTTTTTCTAATCCGAGCGTTTCCCCGTCTATTTCCTTTTAGCAGCTATTTGCACGTTCAGACTCCACGTGAAACCCACTGACAGATCGTATTTGAAAAATTTCAAGTAAAAACGTTTTCTCAGTGTACTTGGTCTTTAAGCCAAGAGAGAGGTGGATTACTTTTCGACATATTTAGAAGATACACAAGACGGATCAGCCATATGGCTAATTTACATGTTTTTAACCTTGCTGCGTGGTGTGAGGCGGGCACGTTTCTCAGCACTTCCTGTTGTCATTTTCAACAACAGCCCTTCTGCTAGCATGTGCCTTTCCCATCTCTCTCTCTCTCTCTTCTGCAATAACTGGATTAATGCTTTGAGTTTTTTTATTTAGAACACACAGAGATTAAAGGGATGCTTAATCATGGAACCTTTTAAAATAAGCTTAACATTATTCAGAACGCAAGAGAAAAGATCCCCAGGAACAGAGAAATATATTTTTAAATGCTGTCAAATAGTTGCTGATTTATTATTTGGTCTTTTTTTTATTCAAGCAGACTTTTAGAACATATTTGCTCTCAGGGAATTCAAGTGTTTTCCGTTGTTTTTTAAGTGCTCTTCATAATAAGTAAAATTTTCTTTGGTTATATCTGGTATTTTCTTTCTGACATTCTCATTAGTCACAGAACGGTTCCTTTGTAGACGACCTAAATGAACATCCAGCAGACCTGCTGTACTGCCAGAAGGGTCCAGAGGGTTCACACCTCAAAACCCTGCCAAAAACCGACAACTTCCTGGAACGAAACTCCCTGACGTCGCAGAAGATCAAATGCTTTTGTTTGGAAATTTTATAGTGGATGAATCAAGGATTTTGTTAAGTCTAGACGACGGAGTTGGATGAGCCGACTTAGCAGGTTTCTGAGAGGAATCTTCTTAAGCATCACAAAGAGCTGGAGAGGGAGGAGCAGGAGGGTTGGGATACGCATTAAAAATACGGTTGAGAGTGATTCGTTCCAAAAGAAAAGCTGGCAGAATTTTTTTTAGTAATGATGAACTAATGAGTTAAGGGAAAAACTATGACTCCCTGAAAATGGTGGGAGCAATGACGTAAGAACACATGCAATGGTAAAAACGTTTATCACAAGTTTATTTTTGTGAAAAATTCAGAAACGTTTATAATTTTCTCTCTTTTACCATCGTACTTGTAAAAAGTACATCAAATATATCATTAAAATAGTCTTTCAAGCCATCCTATTATGTAAATATAAAGTCTGGCCACGACCCGTAGACAGAGTCGTGGGGCGGAATCTACGGTTGTCTTTCAAATAGTCTCCAACGCTAGGACCAATCAGAGGAACAAACCACATTATGTATTCATCGCGACAGAAAGCCGTCAATGGCGTAGTCCGCCATACACCATCAAAGAAGAAGAAGAAGAAGCAAATACATCCTTTTTTGAAAATAAGGACTGAAGTACCTCTAGCTGCTCATGTCTCAAAGAAAAGCCCAAAACAACGAAAACCAACTTTTCCACCTCCACACATTGAATAAATAGTTTTATCAGGACTGTATAACAACTTTATGCCCGACCAAACACAATAACCCTGGTGAAATCATTTATTACTTACCTAGCCATTAGCAGCACGGCTAGGTCAGAGTCCGTAGTTCATGCCGTTCTTTCTAAAAGAGCTCTCCAGCGAGGAAAAGACGGCCCAATAATAACTCTGGTCTTTGCTCTTGTTCTATCACGTTCTTCTTTTCTTTTCCTAGATTCCTCTGATACGGAATTTCTAGCTTTCTTTTGTTAATCTGCCACTGCTAAAATGCGGGTCTACGTTATACAACTATGGCAAGTCAAAGGCATCAAAAATATTGCGCGTTCTAAACTTGCATTATGTCCGCCAAAACGCGCGTCTTGAATTTTTGCCCCTTTGGCGTCAAAATGCACGTTCAAGATGCGCATTTTGGCAGACATAACGCACGTTTAGAACGCGCACTTTTTTATTCCTTTGGCTTGCCATACTCTGCTGTAAAGCAACACCCAGTCAGTACTTCCGGTGGCAACCCGAGCTCAAAAACTGTATAGTACGGTAAACAGACGTGGGACCCCCCAACACTATCACAGGTACAAAAATGAACATAATAGATAATACTATGATGCCAATACTTTACAAAAAGCATAATTTTAAGGTGTAAAAGTTGCGGAATGTTACTTTAATGCACAATAAATTGTATTTCGATTGCCTGGGATCACCATCTGTAGCTCCTGTCAGCTAGGTAGAGCGTTAATTTTGTGGCAGCTATGAGCTCAATCCCCTACCTGCTCAGATTAATTTGGCAACAATAATTCTGTTGCTTTCCCTGTAATGAGCATATTTAAATTTAAAATTGCAAAAGTTGTGGTAAGGATTTAATCTAGAAACAGTCAGGGTCACTAGACCGTCAGTTAATTTTGCGCAGAAATTTATTTTTGCATTTTTTTGTGCATCAAGCACACATTTAAAAACATCTCACTCAACAAAATGTTTGAGAATTAGCTACCTTATGACAATTTTTTGCTTTTTTTAGCCTTTTAAAATATATTTGGATCTAAAAAGAAAAATGATTAGAAGGTCTTGGCAGAGATTCTCAATATTAGAATTAATGACCCAATCCTCCTAGAAATATGCTCTACAGACAGCATTGGATGTAATCTCAGATTGATGTGTGTATGTCTGGATTAACGGGTGTATGGCTGGAATAAGTCTCCAGATCAGGGACACTTCTTCTTCTTCTTCACTCCTAGATGCTTCTACCTGTTATACAGATACACTGAGCCAAATGACATTAGCACTGCAGTCATTTTTACACCTCGGGTGACTATGTGTGTGTGTGTGTGTGTGTGTGTGTGTGTGTGTGTGTGTGTGTGTGTGTGTGTGTGTGTGTGTGTGTGTGTGTGTGTGTGTGTGTGTGTGTGTGTGTGTGTGCGTGCGTGCGTGCTTGTTTCCCTGCCTGGATTTGGGCTGTTGATGTTGATATGATGTGTCAGGTTTCATTTACACCTGTGCGTGCCAGAGACACTGTGAAATTAATTGAGCTAAAACATTCATTTGCTTTAGGCGTCTCCGAACGTCAAAGCAGCGATCAACGCGCCTCACATCAAAGCTGGAGGAAATAAAATAATATGTGTGATTGAAGGGGAGAAAGATGGCCAGCAGCAGAGATGATAGAGAAACGCTGCAGTGGACGTTCCGTTGCTGTTTTAAGGTTTTGAATCTTTTTGTTCGTTATTGAAATGTTCGTGTGGCGGTAAAGTGGGAATATGAGTAATTATTTACCGCTGCATGTTTTATAATTGAGCTTTTCATGGCATCTGTCTGTCAGACTTGCTACAGAAAAAGGAAACGCTTTGTCAGAATTACCTGAGATGCTGCTGTTAGAGAACTAGAACTTGATTTGTTACTAAAAGTTTCTTATTCAGACTCGTAAAGTTTCCTTTAATTAATGAAGTAACTAAAAAATAATAATAATGCAAATCTGCCTTTTCCTGTGTTTCCTGTATGGCCCGATCTTTTTTATGAGCGATATTTTTGGTCGAATAATTTGTCCAATTGACCATCCTTAATCGTAAAACTGGCATCATTGTCAATTTGAACCATTTTTTAGGCTAGCCGTTAGCATGTCAATCAGTTCAGAAAAAAATTCCCCGTTTTTTTAATTAAATTTGTTCAAATTTACCACTGATTACGTAATTATTGTTCATAATTTTCGCAAAAACTCATTAAATTAATAATTTTTTGGTTCATTTTCTTAACCATTCGTTTTTATAGTGTAGTGAGACATGATTCTATAATAACATCTGTACAGATTAATTGTATTGATATAGAAAAGTTGTTCTTTAGAACTCTGTGTAAAATTTTCCTCTGCCCATCTTTTTCTACTTTACTACAAACACGCCCTGCGGTCAGAGAGCTGAAATGTAGACATGCGAACAGAGAACTGTTAATTAGTTGATGCCCTGCTGCAAACTGTGACCCAGATTTACAGCAGAGCACAGCCCTGACCAGCCAGAACATCGCTGCTGTACAGCGACAGTTTGCTTTAATTTGAAACAGCTCCAGCCATGTGAAATTAAAAAAAAGAGCAAAAAGCACAAACCCCTTCCCTTTTTCTCCTCCCTGGCTTTATTCATCAGTAGTTACTGAGGTTAGCGCCATGCAGACACAAAGTAGTTTTCGTCTACAAAATAAAAGCCCAATTTGCTGATTGAAGAACACAAACTTTTATTCACAGTCGAACCTTACCCATCATATTATCTTTAACTGTGTACAACGGCTATTTTAAACATTTTAGTGACAATTAACACATTACATGATATTTTTTTAAGGAAATTTGATTCCTGCAGATCTTAAATCGTCTAGGGAATAGAGTCTTCCTGTTATGGAAGGCAGCTTGCTAAGAGATGAAAAAAGGTCAAACGAATGGTATTGCTTGGCAGTAAAGATGCTTTTTGGTGAGGTTTACTGAGAAATGTATAAAACATATTCTTTTTTAAAAACGATCGATCACTCTGACTTTCACATGCTGGCTGAACATGTCTTCTACCCCTATTTCCTGCATTAACTATCAAAAGAAAACAGACGGGGAGGCGCTAATGTCAGAAAAAGCCACAAAGATTGCCGTCGTGCTCTAACATTCGTGGACTTACCCATTTTGACGGGGAAGGCTGTTGTTGATTTAGCATCCAGGAGAGAGCAGAGAACGTCTCGGCCATTAGAAGCTAACCGTTAGCATTAGCAACTCCACAACATGGCAGAACTCCTTCAGGCTTGTGTAATTTGTCACAGTAGAGTCAGTAGAGTTGTGTTGCTGTTAGCCAACCAGAGGCAAGATATCCGAATGTCATTATTATTAATGCGTAAGACTCCAAATTCTGCTTGTTTTCTACCATAGATATAAATATGTAGACACCTCATTGCGCGCTGGAGAGTGTAACAGTGTCGCCGCCATATTGGATGGGTTCCTCACTCTCCAAACCCAACTGAAGTCAACTGAGAGTGAGCAACTATGCCTGTTTTTGTGCAGACTATTAGTGTGTTTCAGTTGTCCTCGGAACTCGTTTTTCCAAGATAAGTTAACCGGAAATGACGCAATGAACTCGGAATTTCAAGCTGCGAGCTCGTTTGTTTCAGAGGACCCCGAGATCACCATTTTGAAGATGACCGCGCCCAGTGTTGATGTAGTCTTTATTTTTTTCATCGTTTATATGTTCTGCTTTCTTTCTTTTTGCTATTTAACAGCACAGAGTTGTTGTTTATTCTTGTTATCAATAGTTACGTTGCTGAAAACGTCAGCATCGCTGCCGAAATTGACCGGTGTTTTATGTTTTTTTAACTGTTCCTGGTGTTTACGTTTTGACGTTTGATTTTTAATGTTTTTTTTTCTGGTTTTATGTGGCAACTGCCAATTGTTGTGTGTGTGACACATTCTATGCGTTTCCTGCATTCCTCCTCGAGGGACTTTAGGTGCAGAGAATACTTTATTAGTTCTTTGTCCTCATACAGAGCAACAACACACGCAGCTTTACTGGTGGCGTCCATTTTTTTCCGAGTTGGAATCTGGAACGCAAAACCAGCTCGTTACGTCATTTCCTGGTTCCAATTCCGAGTTCCGATGACAACTGGAAAGGACCATATGGTTGCAACAACCGGCACACTATTGAAAACAGATACGTGGGATTACTATTAACTTTTCTAGCCTACCTTTTGGGATTTTATGTGTTAATTTATTTTTATATTTATATTTTAATTATCATGCCATACCATATGTCTGACTTTGTGAAAAAGCAAAATAAAATGTGTTTTTTAGTTGGGTAAACACCTTCCTCAGTAGAAACAAATGCAATGGGGGCGAATGGAGACCCATCCAAGATGGCAACCCGTTGCTCATTTATAAAAGAGACCACAGAACATTTCTTGAAATAACGTGTATGCCCACTTTAAGGCTCTACTCACACACGTAGTACAAAAGAGAGACTTTGTTCTGGCTGAAACCTAGTTCCATGGTGACTCAGAATTCCTGCTGGAAGGGCTAGCATGGGTCTGAGCTCAGAGATAATTAGGCAGCAGTGGAAGCAGCCGAGAAATGTTAGCAACCTTTGACCTCTGTGTCAGCACCTACAAACCAGTAGAGCATCACTGTAGAGACTGCAGGCTGGTGTAACCACCAAACAGACTGCTCCCCTCCTACATCCTGTTTAATTTCCTGACACCTGGAAGAAAACATTTCGATACTAAACCAAGATACCTCATTCCTCCTCTTGTCGTTTCTCTTGGGAGGATTAATTAAGTTATTTTAATGAGTTCCTCATGCAGCATTTGCACATTTTTTTGTAAATAGGGTCTTGTTTTTTTTGTTAGAAGTGCATGACCTTGTTAGGAACTTTCCCGGTAAGTAGCTTTGATGTAAAATGAAATGCACATTTACATGCATAAAAGATTTTCTGTGCAGTGACTGTGTCTGCGCACCCATCCACCTGTCTGACCCACTGACCAGTACGGTGCAACGTGCAGCTTAGTCACAGGGTGACCTCAGCGGTGACTCAGTGTAGTCGGAGCAGACTGCCCACCCCCCCCCAAAGCCCCTGACATAAGTTATGTCTCACTATGCTTGTCTGCCGTCCTTCTGTTTGCTCTGCACTCTCACGTTTGCACCACTCTCTCTGCCTTTTCACCATGTTGCTGTTGCACCTCACAGCTCTGCTCCCACGCTCCTCTCTGTCTCTCCTTCTCTGCCGTTGCTCTGCTGCTTTTCTTTTTTTCTCCCAGACCTACCCTGGTGGGCTTTGGCGGGCAGCAGGCAATGACAGCTGTATTAGCAGTCGATTTCGAGGTCACTTTCACTCAGCGCCGCTGAGACTTCGCCGTTGCTGTCTGACCCACAGAAACAGAAAGAGAGACAGAGAGAGGAGGAGGAAATGGAAGCTTCTGCGGAACAACAGGAATGTAAACTGTAAAAATTTATGCTAAATAATTAAAAATAGGAAAAATAAGGAAATAGTTGTAATTTAGATGAATTAAAACTAAAATGTTTCTTATATAAAATGAAGCGAAAACATAAATTTCAGATTGAATGTTTTATAAAACATTTAAATGAACTCTACAGACATCTGTGCATAATGTTTTACTTCAATTTAAAGGCATACTACGCAACCTTTTCATATTTTCTTGAGCCAGTATGTGCTAAAACGACCCTTTACAGGGTTAATGAAATGTCACTCAGACCCCTATCGCCCCCTGTAGCCAGAATGACGCACTTGCAACTTCAGAGGGGCGGTCCGGTCCCTGTTGTACTTAGTAAAGTGGAGCCAACATGCCTGTTGCTGCAGTCTGCTTCCAGCATGTTTCCTGCATATTTCAGATCATGAACACAGCTGATTTGTTTGATTTAGTGATGAACCGCTCCTGTAGACACTAATGAAGGCTGAGGAGACATTTTAGCAGTTAGATTAAGGTGTTAAAAAGACCAATGCACAGCGAGGAGATAAGTTTCACTTTTGGTTTCGCTAACGGACACTAGGGGGTGCTATAAGCAAGCCAAAACTGCCAAATGTGCTTTTAAAACAAAAAAGCAAGGGTGATACAAAGTGTTTGGGTGTAAAATCCAGCAAAGACACATCCACCATGTCTTGATTGACATTTAATCACCATGGCAACAAGTGGGCTTCAGGAGACTGCTCCCCTGAGAGCATTAAACCTTTAGGTTGCGAGAAAGAAGGAGATTGAGGATGTTTTCGGCCAAAAGTGGACTTTCATGTCAAATTCTGTAAGCTCCCTCGCGTGCAGATGTTTACACCCCCCCCCCCAACCCTCCCGCAGCTGTTGACCCACTACACAGACGTAACAGCAAGTCATGATTTGGTGTTACACAGCAATCAGCAGACGCTTGTTGGATTCCGGCGGCCCTGTTTGTTGAGCGCTTAGCATCATCGCTAATTGTTTCCTCTCTCGGCGGGGCTTCAGATTTCAGCAGCTTTGTGTTGATTACCAGGTTTTGTGTTAGATTCCATGTGCAAGGAGCGGCAGCAGAGTGACAATGAGGCTCTCTGGCTTCCAGATGGTCTGCTTTGGGGTCTGTCTCGGTTTTGTGTTGACTCATCCAGCTGTCTCCTATGGCTTGTACCTGTGCCTTACTCTCTCTCATGTCACTGGCTCCAGCTTTTCCCTGCACTCGAGACACTTGTCTCCTCAAGCTTTGCACAAGGTGTGGAAACATTCGGAGCTGTTGAGCAAACAGCTGCGTGAGGAATCACTTTGACATTTGTGCAGGTGGTGGCAGGCGGGCCATCCCTAAGAATATGAAGTGCAGTAAAGCGTTTGTTTACCCCTTTTCTGCAGAGCTTCTCTTTTTCTTGTACACAAACACACAATCCAACTCCATTTCCATTGAACCTGCAGATACAGCTGCATGCAAGAGTTTTGAAACTCACAGCAGAACTCAACTCTAGTGGTTACCATAGCATCCCTCGTAAGCTCAAAGACCCCCGCTGAGGTCCAAGTGTGGGTGCATTGCGAGCCCTTTGCAGATGGTGTCATTCCAACCCAGCAGGGGTCCACTCAACTCACCGAAGAGTTGGAGTGGGCAGATACTTGACTTGGTGTTTTGCACAAGACGCTTCATCTTAATCATCTTATTCTGCAGGTAGATGTGAAGCAAGAGAGCTGAGAAGCAGAGCTGCTTAAAGACTTCACGTCTCTTAATTACCATCAACTAAAGTCATAACCACGCATGCTTAGTTCCTCTTATTGGACTTATTCAATGAGTAATGTTTAATTCATCATTTATTTATGCGAAGCATTTCGTCCCATTGTCTTTCATGACAAAGTTGAATCTAAGATCATATTATTTTGAAAAACATGGTCCTATAGCCATTTTGGTCCAGTCTTAAAGGCCAAGTTCACTGAGTTTTTACTTGTTCTTTTTGAAATATGATTGGTTACACTGAGTGTCACATGCAGGCTAAACATGAAAATAGTCTTCTACCCCTATTTCCTGCATTAGCCGCCGATAGAAAATAGACAAGGATAAACACTCCGATTAGAAAAGCCACACAGATCTACGTCACATTGAAAATTAGCATTCATGGACTCACCCATCTTGGCTTGCGACAGGGAAGGCTGTCGTTGGTTTAGCGTCCAGGAAACAGCAGAGAACGTCTTGAGTAGTAGAACTACTGTAACTGTTAGCATTAGCAACTCCACAACATGGCAGAACTCCTTCAGGCGTGTGTTATTTGTGGAGATAAATTCAGGAACTCCAACTCCCATCTGCCCAAGCGTGCCACGTAGCAACCACTTGATCACACAACTCCATAAACGGAAGTCCAACAACTCAGTCTTCACTCAGTCATCGATTCATCTAATCCTGGGGTGCAATGCCTGTTCATTCTTGTTTCCCTTCGAGAAACAAACTGGCGTTCCTAGACTAACTGCATGTCAGCAGCTCCCAGCACTCGTACTTCCACGTTTGGGTCTCACCTACATGCTACATCTGAACCTGCTGATCTCTCAGTTCATTCCGCGATCATTTCTGACAGATAAAACACCAACATCACAGAGCAAACAGAGTCAGTGGAAGGGTTTCGTTGCTGTTAGCCAATCAGAGGCAAGATGTCCAAATATCAGGAAAAAAGACTCTAAATCCTGTCATCTTCTGCTCACCTCTCCTCTGGCTCACTCCTACTTCCTGAAACAGGACAGAGCCTTTCACCCACAGAGATCGACTCACATGGCATTCATTTACGCCAGACTGATGCAAATGTGCTGAAAAAACGAGTGAACTTGGTCTTTAAAAATAATCTCATGCAAAAATCACGTAATCTGTGTTAGAATCTGTATTTTGTGAATGACATCATTGTTTGTGTTTTCTAATTTCAATTTCTTTGGGTATCAAACAAAACAGTCCACAACTGAAAGGTGAAAGGTCATAAAAAGGAAAAAGTCAAAGCTGGCTGGTGTTTTTTTCTTAATATTCAGAGGAGACCAGAGGCTCCTAATGATGATGCATCATGTGAATGCCTTTTGAATGTGCATCAATGTTTTTGGCTTCTCCCGTGATTACATGGCCTCCATCTTTCTTTTCCGCTGTCAGGTATGGTTCTAGGTCACTCCTCTGAGAATCAAGTGAAAGAGCAGAGCACATAAAAGCCCCGGGCTGTGCTGCGCTGTCGCTGTACCGTCTCTCTGCTTCTCCCTGGAAATTCAGATTTCTCTCTCTCTCTCACACACACACACACACACACACACACAGAAGCAGCTGACCAGGGACTCAGCGATCTCAGGTTAAGAGGGCTTAACACTCGAGCTCCAGAGCAAGTACGCACGCTGAGAGAAACATGAACAAGAATAGAGCAGCCTAATTATTTCATACTTGCTCTTTTTTTTGTACATCTTTAAATTTATTTAAATTACTCATTTTTTTGTGACTTTAAGGAAGTTCCTTCATCACATTTAAATTACGTGAACGAAGCAACCAATCCAGGATTAGATCCTTGGCTAAACTAGACTTGGGCTGAGCTGTCGGCAATTAAAAATAAAAAATCGACCACATCCGTTATGGTTTGGAGAATAAAAAAGCTTTATTTGTAGTCCATTGTTCTGAATTTATTAGAAGCAGAATGTGTTTTTAACTGATTTGTTTTTAGAGACTGATTGTTCCCTTAAATTGGAAAATATGTCTTTTTTTTTCTATTATTAGCCCACAATGGCCGTTTCATGTGGGATTCTGCAGAATACAAAAGAAGCCTTGGACTTTTTATGCCTAAAAATTGGATGCAATTCCACATAAAATAAACGATACTATGATAAATGCGCTTGTGTCTGCTCCATAAACATTTAAATGACTGCTTTAAAGTCCTTCACAAAGCACATTGTTAGTGTTTATTCCTTTATGCTGTAACACGACTGGTTTGCTGTGCCATCATTAATCCGACATTAGACAAAAGAACAGGCGACCAGGAGCTCTGATTGCGTTTTCATCAGTGTGTCATATTGAGCTTTGGTGAGTAAAAAGGCTGCAAGATGAAACGCGTGGAAAGAAAAGCAGGAGTGCACAAGGTGAAAATAATAAGAGGGAATGTGGAGGGTGGCTGAGAGAGGAAAACACGTTATTAGAGTTAAATAAGAGCGCAGACGTGCTCAGAGTGGGTCAAGCCATGAAAGAGACTTTCTGAAGCTTTTCTGCTTCCTGGATGCAGGTTTAGATCTCTGTCTCCATGCAGTCCTCATCATGCATGTCCACTAACCTCGCTGGTTGTTTTTTATTTTGCTTGTGTTGTTTTTGTTTATATTATTTATGGTTTTTAGAGTTGCAAAAGCTTGATCCAGTTAGGTAAAAATGTGCTTCTCTTCATGCATTCTTGTTTTTGTGCAGTAAGCATCAATCTCCAGCCAGCAGGTGGTTGGTATAAAATTACATGAAGTGAAAATGTAAAATAGCAAAATCATAGTCAAACCGAGCTAATGTGCCATTTTGACACCTAATGTTAGTATTTTACTTGGCTGTGACTGTTAGTGATACAAAAGTGTGAAGAAATTTTCACTTTTAATAACTTTTGACTTATATATATGATGCTTTTCCAACAGGGTAGGGGTCATGTGGTTCATATCACATAATTGCAAAACTAACTAACATTTGTTCTCTGTGTGAGTTTTTTCAGGCAAATTAGTCCAAAGATGCTCCAATTTACCACTGCTGTACTCACAGTATGGTCTCCAACCCCTCCCACACTTTCTGTCTCCAGACAGCAACTCTGTGACTACTTTGTATGGAAATTGGTCAGAACATATTGAAGTTTTTTGGGAACACTACAGCAAGGTCCTGCAACTCACGTGAAGAATTTGAGACATTTTGGAGACTCCATCGTTAACCCTGTTTGGACTTAACAGTCACAGCTCAGAGGCGTTAGGCTAATATATGACCTGAGAGCCATGAAAAGGTCCATAAAATTACTTTTACCCTCTCCTCAGTGGCGTTGATTTAAAACTAAACAACCTAAATCAATAATCTCAATATGGCACCTCTGTAGGATGCAAACCGTTATTTCTCTCAAGGGTCATTTTATATACAACTTCACATAGAAACAAAGACACAATAATAATAATAATAATAATCCTGAAACTGTTTTCCAACAGCTTTTTGATTGATTTAAAGGGACACTAGGCAGTTTTGACGTGCTTTAACATTCACTAGTGTCTGTTTTATATCACTTACACTTATGATCACGAGGTCTGCATCATATTTGAATCATTCAGAAAATGCTTTCCCTGATGGTGCCTCTTGTTTGACCCCTCTTTTGGTTGGATGTTCTTTTTCTTTCTTTTTTGTTTAATCAGATAAAGGTTTTTTGTGTTTCTTCGGAGGCTCCGCCATGATGAACACAATACAATAAACGCAGCTCATCTGTTCTGAGGCGTAAACACGAATTGCCGTAAAGCGTTACTGCTTCTTGTGAGAAACGTGACTTTACGACACTTCAGGTCACCGGTCCGGAGAGGCTCAAGCTACAAACACGGTATTCTGTCCACGAGGAGCGGAGGGGGCTGAGAGAGAGGATCATTTTAATGCCTACTGGCTCTTTAAAAATATGACAAAGTTACTTAGTGTACCTTTAAATGAGTCCTAAATGGAGTTGACAATTTAACACCAGTGTTAGAGTTAAAGTATTAACTCTAACACTGGTGTTAAATTGTCAACTCCACAAGAGTTAGTTTTTGACACTAAATCAGAGTTAAAGTACCAACTCTCCAAAAAGAGTTAAATGAACTCTTACTGGTGTGGACCCATTTAGACACTTTAAAAGTCTTGAATTTAACTCTGACAGTGTTAATTTGAGCATGCTGAATTTGCTGTGTATTTAAATGAACTGTGTGCAGGTGGGGGTGGAGCGGTGCTCTCCGCTCTAACTCAGGGTTGGCGAGTCGCCTCACGAGGGGACCAAATGCTATTGAATCCTCCACTAATGACTTATTGACCAGGTGCCACTGAGCATGCTCAGTTCGGGATGCTTCAAAGATAAAGGAGGCAGGGTGGCGACGTGTCGGCGGCTGGGACGAGACCGTTTGAAGCTACCTGTTCTTGCACTCTGACAGGAACCAAGTCGAGCAGGAAAACGCTGAGGAAGTGCAAACCTCTGACAAGCTGGAGCTGAATATTCCTTCACATTTAGAGCTGTTTGCATTTTACCTCAATGCTGTTTCTTGCATTGTGCATAGATATAGTTATTTTTCTCTTTTTTCACGAAGACACCTTGTGTGTCAGACTAGATTTCACTGACATCAGTTCATGTGTGTGTGTGTGTGTGTTTGCTCAAACATATCGAGCCCTTCTGAAGAGATTTCTCACGCTCTCTTGTGTGCTGCCTTTGATGAAAATGTGTCACAGACCTGAGAGATGCAGCCATTTGATCTGCACCGATGCGAAGTGAGCAGGTGACATGGGTGCAGATAGACACACACGCATGCACATATACATGAGCTAATTACCCACTCCCAGATGTTGTATTTTTAGATGGAGAATCAACCCCCGACGCAGAGGGAATACATATAAAGTGACTGCAAGGACAAAGGTTCCAGGATTTTGCTTATTTATCAAAACAGAGGGACAAAACGCTCCAAGGGCGACGCTGTAGCATAAAAACACCACCACAGCCGTGTGTTTCACATGAAGATTTGTCAAATATATTCTTATAATCTTTAATTAAACAAATCATTCAATACATGCAATTATTTTTGGCATCATCTACTTTTTTTGGCCTCCTGAACACTCTCTGTCCACTTTATGTCTGAAGCGACGTTCACTTCTTTAGAGAGAAGCCCAAAGGTGAAGGAGACAAAGATGTCAAGGTGTCCTCTTGCCTTTATCCCTGTCTCTTTTAAGTGTGCCGTTATTGACAGCTTGTTTTTCCCCCTCAAAGAGCTGAGTTTTCCAAAGACTGTCGCTTCCCATTTGCTGTTTAATATTTCAGTGCGAGGGGTTTGTGCTGTGTTGATGCTGCAGGGTCTGCTGCAGGAACAGAGCTTTGGTGACTTGATTGAAAAATGTGTCGTATATTGGAGTTTTATGTGAAAATGTTTGAGTTTGGGAGGGGTGCAAAACATTGTTGTGTTACAAAAGAACAGCTTGAGACTGCTGGGTGACTTGTGTGAAGCAGGCTGACCCCTTACTGGGCCTTTCAGACTACCTGTCACCAATGCTAAAGGAATGACGTGTAGAGATGCAGGTGTGTTTACATGCACATCAGAAAACCGAACTATTGCTGGGTTTCACATGACGTAGCGTCCCTGCCTCTCCTATTGAAATCCACGTAAACAAATGCAGATAGGGGCATGCAGTAGCCGCCGCTGCATTAAAATGCTCAAATTCTGTGTTGTCTATGGTTGTTACAATTGCTCTAATCGGGACAAAGACCAACGTTTTTTTTTGGGGGGGGGGTCCCGAAAGTAGTGCGCCACAAAGGACGTATTTTTTAAAAACAACGTACTGAAAGAAGACGGCTGAAGTGTATCATAATCTCCAGCTAAAAACATTAGGAGCTGAAACGGACAATGCTAAAGTTTGCAGCGATCACTTTCTAACGGGTAAGGGTTTACTAAATGTTTTTATAGCATTTTATTGAACACACCCATAAAAACAGCAGGTAAACAGTTCGATACTGTTTTCATGTGTCCGTACCGCAAATAGCTTTCAGAGTGCTAATGTTGTTAGCAGTTAGCTTAGTGTTGTAATGTGGCGTTTATACCCTATAAAAAACAAACTAACGTACCAGAAATTTTTATTTAAAAGGGCATAAAAAGTTATTTACAAGTAGATTCTAGAACATAAACATACTCTGGGTGTGCTCCAAGTCCATTTTTGCCTTGGGCCCCCAAATGCCTTGATACGGCCCTGGTCATCCCCCAAAATCACAAATCCCTTTCAAGTTCTGTTACTTTGCTTTTTTAATCACACATCCCCTCCAATAATTTAATCTAATGTAAAACATATGAGAGGCTATTTATCTTACAGGGATTAATTTCCCTCTGGGAATATGTCTTAATTCAAGCTGATCTCAAAGGCTGGCAGACCTGAGGAATTTCATTTAATGGTATTACTATAAAATGCTTGGCAGCTGCTTATTGTAGGAAGCCGTTAGCAAAAAAATATACTAAAGCCTTATGTTTCAGTGGATAAACACAGATTTTGATTCCATTTTAAAGAGATATACGATATAAACTTGGCACAGACCAAACATGCTCTGCTTTGGGATTTTTGAAAAACAAAAAAGCATCTAAACAGACCTGTGAGTGGTTGACACTGACGTGTCTTTGCTTTCTGGAAATGTCCAAATAAGTGAAGCATATAGCTCCTCCTGGATCATTTCCACCTTCAAGTCAATAATGCTAAATAATTGAAAGCTATGATGATCTTGATGTACCGAGACAGGAGAAAATCCTGTTTCTGCTTGTGATTTATTCTGTGTGCTGCTGCTAACTGTTTGATTTAGGCTTTCTCCCTTGATGTTGCAGCATGAGAACAGTTCTGCCTTCCCTCTCTGAGTGAGCGCTGGAGTAATAACAGCTGCTCAGACCTGATTAGAGCCTCCGTCCTTCCAGAGCCAAGCCCACCCATCTCTGTCCTACTTTCTCTTCCTCCTCATCATCATCGTCTCCCCCTCTCCTCAGCTCCCCACCATCTTTCTTCTAAAGTCCTGCTTTGGCTCGTCTTTAAGAATAAAAAACACAATCTACAACACCCCTCTTCCCACTGATGTCTTTATCTGTTTTAACTCCCAATTGCATTAGAGAATCACCAGAGTGGCTCATAAATGGAAAAAAATCCACTTAAATATTTATTCATCTTGTTAATGAGCTTTTCTGACTCTGCTTCAGCGCATTTGGTGTGAAACAAAATAATGTAAATAAGATTCAGATGTACTTTATGCAAAGTAGAGCAATAACTGTGTGGGATTGGGCAGACGTTGCAAACTATTTCAAAATTCATGGAATCAAAAGTAAAATAACAAACAATGAGGAAAAAAATCAATATTTCATATGTGTGCTACTGTTGTTCATCTTCTGGTTACCACAAATGAGACAATTATCTCAGACAGTCAATAAAACAACATATCTAGCAACTTTCCACTAATAAAGAGCTTTCTACTTGAACGTTTTGAGGAATGCCCTGTTGAATTTTTCAATTTTGCACCAAAAATGATAAAAAATGTGGCTGAAATAAAAGCACAGAATGCTCCTTTATTCATTGACATTCATTATTTGTGCTTTTGCTCATACATGACAGTAGTGTGTTCAGCTAATGAGATGCTATATTTATTTATCACATAAAAGTACAAGACCTGTTAAGTCAAAGAGCAATCCATCCCACAAAATAACAAAGATGTTTTTATGAGGGAAAAGAGAATCTAATTACTACTATAATTTATTTTTCAGTGTTTTAAAATTTTTTTCATTTGTAAAAGCAAGTTAAAAATACACAAAGTACATATTCTGGACAGAGAAGATAGATGGTTTGAGAGAAGCGTTAAGGAGGCCATCCAGTTTCAGTCTAGATCACACCCTCCCGCATTTAATCAAAACAACCGTTGTAACACAATAGGGCCTAATGACATCAACGACTCCCCAGGGGGTGGGGAGGAGGGGTATTCATAAGTAGTTTCAGCTCCTTAAGCGATAATAGACAACTACAGCTTACGAACTTGATTCTCCAATATTCCAGTCAAAACTGACAAAGCCCCTTGGATGAGAAGCAGAACATCTTCAAGAAACCAAAAAAGCCCAGTTGCCTTCATTTGAACCCTTTGGATCATCATGACCTGGATGACTGAGAACCATCACCAGAAAGATAAAAAAATAATAGTCTCTATTTTTCTAAACTATTACTTCAAACTTTAAAGTCACCAAAATATCCCTTTCTATCCTATCATTAGTTGGATTCAGCATCATTATTATCACTGATCCAGTTTGCTGATTTTTCGTTCTTAGAGTTTAGAGTCTGGATGTTATTTATTTATGGTTTCTGATCACCTTTTACTGGCTCATCTCTTTTCTGAACTGATGACCACACAAACAAAGCATCTCTTCTGTCTCACATTACTCGAGGCTCATCGTTAGTTGAGAAGCCCCACAACAGATAAGATTGTGTCTTTAATAATAAAATGCAACCTTTTTTATTGTGAAGTGTCCACCGTAACTTTAGAAGCATGCAGCTGATGAGAGTGATTTGTTTAGCACGGTACTAACGTGTTGTCTTGAACTGTGTGGCCATTGGTTTGGAATGATTTCTTGGGTGCAGATAAATACAGTAAAAGTACAGTAAAAAATACAGTAAAATTTGATAAATATACAGTAATAAATACTGTAAAAATACAGTAAAAAATTAAAGTAAAAATATGGTAAAAAATGCAGTAAAAGAATACTGTAAAAAATACGGTAAAAAAATAGAGTGAAAAATACGGTTAAAAATACGGTAAAAATACAGTAAAAATATGGTAAAAAATACAGTGAAAGAATACTGTAAAACATACAGTAAAAAATACAATGAAAAATACAGTAAAAATACGGTAAAAATAGATTGAAAAATACGGTAAAAATACTGTAAAAAATACAGTTAAAAAATAGAGTTAAAATACAGTGAAAGTACTGTAAAATATACAGTAAAATAATACAGTAAAAATAGGAATGAGGAAATAAGATAAAAGCACAGGAAGATTAAGAGTGAAAGGGTTCCTTCTCTCTCTCCCCTCAGGCTACAGGAGGAGATTTTTTATTTAGCCTAAGGCTGTAGATGCTGTGGGGTTTTTATGAATGAAATGTACTCTTTGGCATCGTGCCCATGCATTACGCAGCAATGTTTTCTTCTGTCTCCCTTCCCGTTCCTCCTCTGCTGCCCTCTCTCCTTCCTATTCATCAGGAGACTTCCCAGACTGCAACATGTTGGACTCCAGTTACCATCACTTAGCAACTCCCAGGAGTCTTTAGCGCTTTCCAGTGCTTTCTGGGCCTCATTCTCATCTCCTTCTAGAAATATGCTTTAACTTATCTCCAGATTTAGCATTTCTTTATGTTGTGAAAATAGGCACGTAAAGAGTAAACCAATAGCTATAACATTTAAGTATAGACATTTCTTTCAAGATTTTGCAGCAAATAAAAATTCTAATGAGATAATAAAGTTTTACTCATTCCTTGAATCTCCGCATATTGTGTGTGTTCTTCAGATTTCTTGAAAATTTTGCATCCGATCTTTTCCACTCTTTCCCATCAAGGAGACGAATGCCTAACATTACTTCGTTTAGTTTTATAACCGAAGGCTGTTAGCTGTGGCGTTTTTTTCAACTGCAAGTTGTATGTGAGGCGTTTAGGGAATGTTGGTAAATCTCACCTTCATCACCTTGATTTGTGGGAAAAATCAGCTAATGGTGGTTTTGTCCAAGAAAACCACTAATAAAATCCAAGTTTCTATGTGGTTTCCTAACAGCTGTCCTCTCAGAAGCTGAATCTGGGAAAGATGTCCGACCAGATTTAAACATGAAGCCTACCAGTCAGACAGAGGTTAGGCTAAATATATTCCATGTATTTATCTGCATTTCGACATGTTCACTGATGCAAAGTCAAAATAAAAAATAGATTACCGCAGCTATCTCATTGTTTCATGCATGAGGCGGCCATATTGGATTTTAATGTCATGGCTGGTCATCGGGGGGTGTTCCAGTTGATTCTTCTGACTAAATTTCAACTTCTTACACATGGAACAGTCTTTGACACCTTTCTAAAGACCAATTTGCAGTCAACGTTAAATGTGCAAACTCAAATGGAGAGAGCCCTTGGTCTGTCCTCATTGCCAGAAAACTTGCAGATGCAAACCTAAAAGCAGCAAATCATGGGTGGAGTGTTACACAGTAAATCTAAAACAAAAAGTACAGAACTTTTTTAAATAGAGACTGTGCAAATAAACATACTCAACTTTATTTAGGCTCTCAACAAGGCAACAGACCCTCTTTTCCAGCCTATTTTTTTCTGTTTGCTTATTGAACTTGACAAAATATAACTTAAAGTAACACCTAATAAATTTCTCACTTATCCGCCCTACTGGTTGAAAGTGGAATTACAACGGTCGAAAAGGACCCTGTCGTGGCCTGCAGTTGTTCACACAGGCTTTGCAGATAATGATGTCATCAGACAAGGTGTTGTATTTTAATGAACGTATGATTATTGGCAGTTCAGAAACAAATTAAAAAATTAGGACTTTGCTTGCTACTTTTTTAGATGGTTTGAAACTGCAAAAATGAACTGAGAGAGCAATAATAGCTAGTTTGATTCACACATGAATTAGCATGTAATAGCCATTTGCATCTTCTACTGTTGTGCAAAGACAAATGAAAATGTTTTTTGGTTGCATGATTGCTACATTATTATGTAGCAATACACTGTATATTTCCTTACTCTCGTTACAGTTGTGTTTCTGTAAAACAGGTAGAGACCCCCACTAGTGCCTACCTGAACCACCAATGTAGTTTAGTGCAGTTTCTGACCAGCAGGGGGCTACACAGTACGAAGCTGCTAAAGTTTCTGGGTTAAGAACCACTGAAACCAGTTTGCGAGCAATAGCTTAAAATGTTAAAAACTCTTTAGTGTTGCTTTAAAAGGCCAGTTTTTTAAATTATATTTGTTTTTTAATTATCATCAGTATTTCTACACTGCAGCTGGACGTGCTACAGCTAGCTGCTGCTGTTGGTGATGTTTACGGTCACAACTTTTTAAACTTCCAGTAGTGTTTACATAAACTGCTCTGAACTTCTGGAGCAGTTATTGACCAAAACACTCTGGTCTTGCGTGTGTTCAAACTAGCCATTAGCTTATCAATCATCTGGGACGTAAACTCTTTGTTTTTCTTTATTCAAACCGAAGCCATTCAGAAAAATAAGACGTAAGATGCCAAAAATATACTTTTACACACATTTGTGGACTGAATCCTACGAGGTTGTAAACATTTTCAGAATTCTCCTCATCCATGTGGTTTAAATCAACCACAGCTCAGAGTCCAGCAGGTTCTCCTTCAAAGCATTCGTCACACACAGCGATTTTTGACATCCCGGTTATGTTACACCTCTCTTTAGTCAACACATCATACACAGTTTTGCTGTCGTCTCCATGTTCGCTTTGACTCGTCACATGCAGCCCTGAGGCGCAGACGAGACAAAGCTGCCTCATGTTGTAATTGAAGGAAGGTTATTTTTTAACGCCAGTCAGTTCATCTGCTCTGAGAAGTACGAGAGGAGGGGAGGGATGCTGAGCGTGTGAGGGAGGCTTTGCTCAGTCAGCATCCAGCCTTTCCTGCACAGATTCATGAAAGAAGAGGCTCAGGAAACCTTTATTGATCTGGGCCCATCCCCCCATCTCCCTTTCCTCTTCTCCTCCATCTACCCATCCCACCACTCAGGAACAAAACACAGGACACAGATGATGCTACTACATGTGGTAGAGTAGCTTCTATATTTGTTTTACATTTGCGTGTTCATTTGAAGAGCTGACAGCACGAACCTCGGCTGCTGTCTGAAAAGGATTTACTCCCACATTGATTTAGTCCGTGTTTGGGTGATGGAAGGACACAGTTTATGGGAGCGAATGTGCTGAAACAGCCAAGAGAGAGACATTAGATCTCACTCCTGTTTGTCTCTATGTGTTATGATTACAGAGACGAACATATTTGTGTCTTTGCTCAGGTTTTAAATCAAACAGATGCATCTCATTTAAAGGAAAACAGTTTGGTTTTTATTTAGGTATAAAATTTTACCTGACACCAGTAAAAAATGACTGCACCAAACTGTCTGTGCGAGCTGTTTTCATGCCCTGGTGTAGCGTTCTGTCTGTTTCGCTGTCTGCCCGCCTGATATACTTGATCTGTCACAACAAGTTTATTCTCAGCGAGCCTGTTTAGCAGTCGGGGATTCACACATATGCTTTGTGTCATAGGATCCCCTCAGGTTAGCGTGCCGCTCGGGGCTCTTGCGTGTGATGGTGTGAAGCCTGATCTAAGTGTTTTGGCTTTTATTTGGTGTTTGCTAGAAAGCTATCTGTGTAAGTGTGTTAGCGGTGGTGTAGGAGTGTTTTCGTGTGTCAGCGGTAGTGATGTCATGCTTTAGGCACTGGTATGATTAGCTGTATTTAGATTGAATGTACACACACTACTTTTAATGAAACACACTTTATGTTGATACTGTTTAAAATGAAAGAAAGTTTAATATTCCTTTTAAGCTGTTAGATCAGATTTTGAAAGGAGCAAAGGTCAGGAGCAATAATTCAAACCGGTTGTGGAAACAGATGGACGTTATGACTAGATTGATGAGCTAACGGCTAGTCCAAAACCAGAATACGGTTTGGAAATGTTAATGTTTAATTACTGGTAAAGACTTCCTAAAACAGAAAATCACAGTATTTGTTATTATTGACCTCGAAACACGTGTGATTGTGTCTCATTAGTGCTTCACAAGATTTCATGCTGGAAATTCCTGTTTGGCTCATTAGCTCCACTAGTGTTTGGACTTGGAATTGCATCCACCTATAATCTGATTATTGTGAAAAGGACATATGAGTGACAGGGCTGGGGAACTTCGGAGGGCCAATCAGATTTCAGCAGGGGCCAATGTCCCTATGGCCACGCCCTCTAGAACCGCCAATGTTTTAATTAACAGAGGCCACCAGAAGGTTTGCATCCTTCTGCATGTGTGTGTGTGTGTGTGTGTGTGTGTGTGTGTGTGTGTGTGTGTGTGTGTGTGTGTGTGTGTGTGTGTGTGTGTGTATGTGTGTGTGAGAGAGTGCATGTGTGTGTGTGCATGCATGCATGTGTGTGCGTGTGTGTGTGCGTGTGAGTGCATGCGTATGTGTCTGTGAGTGCATGTGTGTGTGCACGCGCTGTCAAATGTGATGGATGAGGTGACATGCTTCATGTCAATAATAAGCTAACTGCTTTCACACCTCTCTCTTACAAAAGGATTCCCATGTTTCAAAATTAGCATGTTGTGTGACTAATGTTTCCCCTTCAGTCAGCGCTCCTCTGAAAATAGGCCAGTGTGTGTGTGTGTGTGTGTGTGTGTGTGTGTGTAGGGGGGTGTTACATTTCCCCTAGGGTTTATTCCCCAAAAGAGGAAGATTAATAAAAAGGTGGATGGCTTGATCATAGTTAAACCTTCTGGTGTGTGTGTGTGTGTGTGTGTGTGTGTGTGTGTGTGTGTGTGTGTGTGTGTGTGTGTGTGTGTGTGTGTGTGTGTGTGTGTGTGTGTGTGTGTGTGTGTGAGACAGTGCGTGGGTTTTGAGTGAGAGCACACTTCTAAGGAGCCTCCTCCTTTATTTGCATGTCTGGAGCGAACATCTATCATCATCATCAAGACGCTGCAAAACACTGAGGCTGGCGCCGCCGCCGCCGCTCTCGGGAGAGAGCCTCGACACATTTTTAAAACCTTTGCTGCGGCGATATAAAATGCTTCCTAAATGCCTGCACCTAGAGGGGGGGTGAACATGCTCCGTCATACCCACAGATGCAAGATGTAGTATTTTCCCATCCTTCACTGTGTCACACACACAACCCCCATCACACATCTGCTCCACAACACCACAGCAACCTTGTTCAGCACTAAATAATAAACACCCCCCTCCTTCTATAGCATATGTTTCTATATTTATTTATTTATTTTTAATGCTGATGGTCAGAATGGGTCAATCCATGCCTGGAAGCCGGAGGGGATTACTGAAACGTACTAAACAAGGGATGCAGGGGGAGAGGGGAGGCATGGAAATGGTACGGCCTGATAGATAGAGAGAGAGAGAGACAGTGTGTGTGAGCAGAATAGTAAAAAGAGCCCCCAAGATGAAGGGGGGTGCATGAAGGAGGAGAATGGTGAAGTAGGGTGGAGGCACAGAGCCAGAAAATTGCATTGCGTGGTGGTTGATTAGTTTACCTCCTGGGTCTCATTCTGTCTCACCCTTCCCTCTCTGACCAGGTTCTTCTCTACCTCCTCTGGATCCTTCTTTTTTTTCACCACGTCTTTGTCTTGCCACTTTTGCTGCCTTCCTCCGCTCCTTCCTCCTTCCTCTGTCTCTACATCACTCTGTCACTTCTCTCTATTCTCTCCTCCTCTTGGCCAACTCTTTTCCACTTTCTCGGCGGTTATCGCCGTCGCCTCTCCTCTCTATCTCTGTCTCAGCCGCCTCCTTCCTCCTGCCCATCCCTCCTCCCCCTGTGCTGACTCTGCTCTCGTCTGCGCTCTCGTGTCATCGTCGGGGCTCGAGAGATGCAAAATGCCACCGAAGCTGCCTGCAGACCTGACAAAAAAAAAGCAGTTCAAATATATTTTGCGGTAGGATAATAGTGATCATTGACTCCTAGACATCAAGGAGATTTACAGAGAGAACTCGCAGCTGCTCTGTAAATAAGTCAGGGAAGCGTTTTAACACCATAAGCCAGCCCTGCTAATTATAGTCTTAGGAGCAATAAACATGAGCCTCGAACGTCTCGCACATCACAACACAACTGCTGACTCTGAGTGAAAGCCAGCCTCCACATGGCTCTTTTAGGTCTTTGAAAAAAGGAAGTGGGTCAAGCCTTTTTTTACTTAATCCTAACATAATCTCGCTTTTTCGTCTAGAAGGAGCCTCAGAGAGAGACATGGAGTAAAAGACCATTTCACTTTAGGCTGGCAAGGCTCCTTTCTTTTCTAAAAAAAAGTACAAACAAACAAAAGCACACGGTAATAAAATGCTTTCATTGAAAGAGCTTGCTATTCTAATATTTAAACTCAAACTGTCAGATTTTCCCAGTGGAGGAGGGAGGCATATGGCAGTCTGTTTATTTGTGTGTGTCGGGCAAATATTCCACCGTGCCTTTGACAAAAGTCACTGCAGCTCAGACTTTAACCTTTAACGAGGTCCTTCACTCATATTTTTAACACATTTGCACTGGTCTCTAGTAGGAATGAATGCCTTCAATGTCATACTATGGGGGAAAAAAAGCTCTGGTGCACCTGTTTTAGCACAGAGAATGCAGCTGGTGGAGAAAGTAGCTTCAGATGACAGGATATAGAGTCTTATTTCCTTTTTTGGACATCTCGCCTCTGATTGGCTAACAGCAACGCGACTCTACCACTGAATATCATCCGGCCAGTAAACAAGAACACCCCCCTTCAGTAACAGAAACACCTCCTTCTTCTTATTCGCTCCTGAATTGATACTTCACTTCTGGTCTCAATCGATCTTTCAAAATAAGATACTTTTGATTACTGTAAAAATCATATTTCTTAGGGTTAGGGTTACTTAATGTAATTGTGTAAAAACGACAAATACTAACGGACATATTGTGTAGACTTTTATTTTGAAACATGTCCAGCAGCAGAAATTACGTTTTTTTTAATGCCCATTCTGATTGGTTGGTGAAATGCTACAGTAACCCCCACAGCTAGCTCGACCCCGCTCGTTTGCTCTGCAACGTTGATGTTTTATCTCCACAAATAACACGAGCCTGGAGGAGTTCTGCTGTGTTGTGGAGTTGCTAATACTAACGGTTAGCGTCTGCTAGCCAAGACGTTTCTCTGCTGGACGCTAAACCAACAACAGCCTTCCCCGTCGTGAGTCAAGATGGGTGAGTCCATGAATGCTAAGTGTCAGTGTGACGTAGATCAGTCAGGATTTTCTAATCCTAGAGTTTCACCGTCTGTTTTCTATCAGAAGCTAAAGCAGGAGATAGGTGGAGGAGACTATTTTCATGTTCAGCCTGCATGAAAAACTCAGAGTCACTGATTATAATCAGAAATAATAAGTAAAATATGGTTTTGTAGTGAATTATTTGAAATATATTTACGATTTTCCACCCGTTCAGTTTATGATTCAATAAGATACGTGGACTCAAATGTGCTCTACCAAGTGAACGAACAGAGGTTAAAGGGTTAATCTGGGTTTTATTCAGTCAGATCTGCACTCTGTCGATAGCTATGATCGCTATCTGGTGTTTTAAGGACGAGACCATATCTCCTCTCTTTGGAACCAAGCCTGCAGATTCTAATCCACCTCATGTGTTAGCATTTAATGGTCTACCTCATCTCAGATCAGCGTGAATCTCTGGTCTTCATCCACGTGAAACCCTTAGACCTCCATCGCCTGACTCGAGCTCCTCTTCCTCCTCTGTGAAACACTTTCTTCTCACCTCAGCGTTCGCGCTGCATCACGTGATTGCAGCTCGATGAATTGGGGTACCTGAGGACTGTTGCTAATGGTGACAAATGACTGGTGAGCTGAGAAAAAAGACAAAGCGTACAGCCGAGAGGAAAGCTAATATACATGAGAGCTGCTGGCGTTTGCTGTTTGTAGAGACGAGGAGACGAATACATCTTGTCATTGAAATGTGAAACCGTCTCTTTCGCATCTTTTTCATTTATCAAGAAATTAAAGGAATATTAGATTCTTGGCCTAGCATGAATTAAACCACACGTTTAAGTTTTACCCAACTGAACAGTGTATTTATAATTATCATTATGAAAATATACAATTGATGCTGCGTTCAGCTGACACAGCTGTTATGCAAAAGTTTTACTTAAGTGGAACAGATTAGAAACAGCTCAGCGTTTTCCCTCCTTGAGTTGTGCATTTTCACACTAATGTGGGCTGTTTGTCTGACTCATGTTTTCCACAGACGGACGATATAGACGGAAGCCTCTACAGGCAAATGAGGACAAGACTGGCTGAGAGAAAAAGAAAAACTATTAAAAAAGCCACATTGGAGTAGTTTGTGAGGTCCGTGTGAACATCCAGTTCGTCCTGATGTATTGATCTCACAACAAGGAGGTGGCTTCTGTTAACTGAATTTAGAAAAGCAACAAAAGTCAATAGAGAATCCAAAGCCGAGCACATGAAGAGTTGTGACGGTGTCACCTGCAGTAAACACAGAGATAACGTTTAGTCGAGACGTCATGACTGCTTATCCATCACAAACTCAAAGAACTGACAAGGCGGAGCGGGGTTGACACAGAATCCTTCATCTCGGCGTCCCTCTCCCCATCGCTTTCAGCTTACATCATGTCAGCCCGGTCTCTATTCAACATTCCAGCCACCCTCTGTGTAGCGATCGCCCAACGGCGCTGGTCACAGGTCGCTGTGTGTTTGTGTGTGAATGTATCTGACTTGCCTGCAGGACTCGGGTTTTAAACTCAGCCAGCCTTTATTCTGGGGCTTTTCTCCACCGCGGGAGGGATAAAGACGTATCTAAAGTAAGATCAGCGGATCGCTGGTAAAGTTGAGGCCCACTGAGCCACATTAAGCCATGAAGTGGTTCTGGAAAATAAAAAAAAAGAAAGTTGTAGACGTTTTATTTATTTATTTAGTTTCAAAACCACCAATCTCTTAATGTTGGCGCTAAAATGCTGAGTTAAACACAGTTACTGTAAGAGCTTTCTTCAGCACTTTAAACTTTGACAGCTAGTAAATAACACTGCTCTGACATCACTTTTGACCTTTTGCCAGTCTTTAAGAGCCAGAGGAGGGCTATTTGTGATGCAGATTTATGAAATGTCCTGAAGCACGAGGCTGAATTCCTGCCAGTTTTCCTTCTGGTCATTGTGCCCACGTTGCTGATCTCACTACAGCTGAGTGGAAAGATGATGTTACCCTTCAAAAATCATGTATCACCAGAAATATCATCATCAGCTATCATCGTGGGCTACTGCTGCAATCTCCGAGCCCGGGGGAGACAGAAAGGTCTCTCCCAATCAGGCTTTGATCAGTAACTTCATACCTTTAACTGGAGAAATGGACAAAACCGTCTTCTTCTGCTGGTGAAAAGTAAAACCGTGACTCCCCATTTATGCTGCCATGTTAATTTTTGGAACAAAAATCTGTATGACTGGTGGAGGTGGAGCTGGAAACCCCGCCCCCTCACCAGGAGCTGCATCCTTCTGAGTACACGTCCATTACGTCACGACATTCAAAATGCGTCCTCGTTTTCCCCAAATTTCAAGACCGGGTCATGGGTACCCTCATAGGCAAAAGCTATTCCATGATTCATTGCGGGCCAAATGGGAGATTTTTCTCCGTGTAATAATGGCGGACGAAGCAGGAGAGGATAAGAGTTTAAAACTTAAAGGCTTTTTTTGTTCTTACGCATGTTCTTTAAATATATTTTTGTCAATAATATTAAGGACATACTCGTAAACAAGCTAGTATGACAGTCTCATAGTTTTTCGTTTATTACCATAAAGTTTAGTTTTAGCTTCTTTTTAGCGCCATCATGGTCGCTAAGCAACAAGACATACGCTGAGGTAGGGGCGGGAATAAATATGAAGGTTAGACCATTCAAATTAACAGCTGCTCACTTCAGATCTTAGCAGTCGAGACGCAACCTGACCTACGTGGACTGTGTGGGACAAATACTCACAAGAATATTAAAGTCCCATTAAGCTTGGTTTATGCTTCACTCGCGAGGTGCACACGGCTCCACGTGGCCAATTTACGTCATTTCAGCAACCACACCCCTCCGCACGGCCCAACGTTTTCGCACCTACTGTAGGTTACCTAGGAAATTTTCTAACTACGCAGACGGTCTTGCGTGGAAAAACATGGCGGACTGGCTGTTGTTTGTTGTATGCATGCTGTAGAGCCCTATGATGCCCCCTAGATTCTGGAAAAATATTGGCCCACAGCAGGGACAAGCCACAGGAAGTATAAACGCTGCAAAAGTCATCTTGGCCTGATTCCACGTGGAATGTACATGCGTCAAGCATAAATCAAGCTTTAGTCATCATCACACGCTGGTGAAATTACATCTCCGCATTTGACCCATCCCCATGGGGAGTGGTGAGCTGCAGCGGTGGCCGTGCTCGGGAACTATTTGGTGGTTTAACCCCCAAAATCCAACCCCTTAATGTTGAGTGTCAAGCAAGGAGGCATTGGGTCCCATTAAGTCTTTGGTATCACCCGACTGTGGATTTGAACCCATGACCTCCCAGTATCAGGGTGGACACTCATACCACTAGGCCACTGAGAAGGTTACCCATGAATTTGGACAGAGCTAATGTCCCTTTTGTTTTTTATGGAGCGGTGAGACTTAAAACACGTACTGCAACCAGCCACTAGGGGGTTCTTCAGTTCCCTTTAGCTTCAACTTTATTTTAATGCCCTCTATTTAACTGTGTCAGTAGTGTGGGTGCTGAAAGTTTTATCAGCCAGTTTTTCAGAAACAGTTACAAACTCTCATGTAATTTCTGAATCTCTTATGCTAACAAGCAGGAGCTAACAGAAATGTACTTATAAAGACAAGACAGATGACTACAGGACTGCCGGTCCAAAAACACGTTAAAAAAGAAAAAAAATTCCAATTATTCACTAAAAAGAGCTCACATACTATCAGTCTATTACGGTTAATCAAATGCTTATGCATAAATTATACAAACCAAATAGATGGTAGAAGGTATTTTGGTGCAGGTTTGAGAGATTTGACATGTTTGCTGATGACTGCATGTTTTATCTGAAAAGCTAAATCTTGAGACATTTGAATCTTTCTGGATTAAAAATGGCAATTTCAGAGTGAGGTCCTAATCACCTTGTCTATGGCTCCCTAATAAATATGTGTAATCTCAACTGACTGTGTTTTGAGAATATATCTCACCAAATGCATGAAAATACTGCAGTAAGCCAAGAAACAAGCAGCTGCTACGCGCGATGACTGGGCCGCTACTGCGTTCATCACTCATAAGACATGTTTGTCTTCTTGTTGTCAGATGGTCTGAGATTGTGTGACAGAAGGTTTTTGTTTTTGCTGCTGTGTAGGTGGAAAATATGTGCTTTTTTATAATAGTCATATCTCTGAAGCTGCAAAAAAAATCATGAAATTGCAAAGTGTCCAAAAATGATAAAAAAGTTCCTTTCCTTCCAAAAATACCTTCAAATTTTAAAATTTCACTTGGATAACGAAGAAGAAGATATAGAATTTTGTCTTGCATGTGATGTGGAGTGACAAAGAAAAGTGAGATAGAATGACAAGAATGCACATTTTCTTGGCGAAGGAGGTTTAAACCTCATTGAGAGTCGATGTGTGGCCCTTCAGAGTGACTCAGGGTGTGACTCACAGCAGCTGGCTCTGCCTCTCCCCCCTACACACATAAAATCAACAACGCTCTTCATAAACCCTCTGGCTTCATATCGCTTCTTTGCTGAGCGTTCTGCCAGATCCCACCTGTTGCAGATCATTCATAAGCTTCACATGCTTGTGGAATATTTCTCTAGATCTTCATGTGAATCGGCTCGTGTCAAAACGTGAAAACGCTCCGAGCGCCTCGGCGTTCCCACGAGCGTGACTTAGAAGACAGATGCAACCAAACGCGGTGTTTGTTGATGATTCGTCTAACCACCTACTCAAGGGATTAGTGTAAGAGTTGCTGGATGACGCATCAGTCTTTGACTTGGGATGAGAGGGAGGAACATCGTGGCCAAGTTGTCCACATGGTGTTTGTCATTCCACCTGTCCCTCACCTACGCTCATGCCCCCATGTCAAGATGTCTGCTCATGCAAGCATCGCTGTTACAGCTAGGTTTCTGTGTGGCAGGGGTGAAGGTAGGAGGACGGCGTCTGCAGAAGCAGAAACGGCAGCCTGGAACATGACCCCGGCTCTTCGTTGGCTTGTTAGGCCATGCGTACGCTGCCTAACGAGCCATGAGTGATTGCAATGATCTCATCACAAATAATTCATGAGGAACTTGAATGGAGCATAAAGGGAGGATGGGGGGGGGTACATCCAAACCACAAAGCCTGTATAGAGTATACGGAGCGTGTGTGATTGGAAGGCAGATCCATTTGACAGATGTGTTCAAAACAGAAAGGAAATCCCCTATTACCTACAGCAACGCGTAAAAGTGTGTGTGTGTGTGTGTGTGTGTGTGTGTGTGTGTGTGTGTGTGTGTGTGTGTGTGTGTGTGTGTGTGTGTGTGTGTGTGTGTGTGTGCCTGTTTGTTTTCCAAAGCTATTTGTGTTACTACATCTGAAACTGCACAGTGGGGGTGTTAACGGTGTGCATCACAATCCCAGGATGTGTGTGATATCGTTGTAAAGAAAAGCGCCGCCGTGTTGAGACGTGATGAAGTGAGCTCCGATTTTTCTGACAGCACAGAAACTGGAGTGGTTAACGCTACACGGCTTTTTCTGTCTCCTTCTGAAGCCACGTGTCAACAAAGTGCATTATTAGTGGGGAAGCAGGCATAATTGAGTAAAAGACGATTGTGAAAATTGAAGTATAAATGAACACATTTTTAAAAATTTAAGCTGCTGAACAGATGAGTTTATTTGTAATTATAGAATTAAAAACATTTTGTTTACTTTGTGGATATAAGAGTTTTTTGTTTGTTGTATAAAGAAAAACCACCATCCTACTTGGTGTAAATATTGTTGCTTTCAAAGGAAATCATGACATTTTTTATCATTCCATTGGAATAAAATAAAAAATTTGGAACTTAATTGGTCTACCTAGAATTTATGCCAACTATTAAAGTATTTAGTATTTTTCCTGACATGGGAGATGAATCACCAGTTTATAAATTGCTTCTAAATCATTTCTATTACACAGAGCAAAAGACTTATTTCTTTTAATAATGATTTCAAAAATCAGACTTTCTTGTAATCTTTTAAAGTGTGCCAGCCAACTTGGCATAGAACCCATTTTAAATCTGTCCAAAAAGCAGTTTTAATATTTGTAACAGAATGTATGAAAACAGAAACCAAAGATAATGCGGTTTGACATGTAAAATAGTATTTTTTGCACCAATCAGGTAATTTTCAGAGTTAAAATGTAAAAATGTGTCATAAAATCGAATACCTGCAGAAGGGTGAGCCATCTCTTTGCTGGTTTTTTTTATAGGTGTCTTAGAATTTAAAACCATATTTACCCTGTTGTTATTAAATGGTAAATGGCCTGTATTTACTTTCTAGAGCTCTACAACACCCCCAGTCATTCACCCACACATTCACACGCTGTTGGTGAAGGATACAACTGAGACAGACTTAAGCTTGAACCTGAAACCCTCCAATTACGGGTTGGGCACTTAAAGGTGTGGTCCACTGTAAAAACATTGTTTAATCATTATTTCTGATTATAATCGGTCACTCTGAGTTTTTCATGCAGGCTGAACATGAAAATAGTCTCCTACACCTATCTCCTGCATTAGCTTCTGATAGAAAATAGACGGTGAAACTCTAGGATTTCAAAATCCTGACAGATCTACATCACACTGTCACTTAACATTCATGGACTCACCCATCTTGAATCACGACGGGGAAGGCTGTTGTTGGTTTAGCGTCCAGGAAACAGCAGAGAACGTCTCGGCTAGTAGAAGCTAACTGTTAGCATTAGCAACTCCACCACACAGCAGAGCTCCTTCAGGTTTGTGTTATTTGTGGAGATAAAACATCAACGTTGCAAAACAAACAGAGTCAGTGGTGAAATCACGTTGCTGTTAGCCAATCAGAGGAGAGATGTCCAAATATCAGGAGTCCAAATCCTGTTGTCTGAAGCTACTTTCTCCTCCAGTTGACTTGTACTTCCTGAAACAGCTGTATCTGAGCTTTCCCCCCTCCCTGCTCCCCTAACTGCTTTCTTATGTAAATTAGTAATGTTGTGGTAATGGTGAAGAAGTTTGTTCTGAGAAAAGCAGGTTTAACATGTCATAAGCGTAGACACACACCCTTACATTTGCATGTCCCAACCCACAATGTCTGCAATTTGTAAACGCTGGCAGCAGTGATGCTAACACTAGCCCAAGCTACTACTAATGCTAACCCGAGCTAATGCTAACCCAAACTACTACTAAAGCTAACTCAAGCTAATGCTAACATTAACCCGAGCTACTGTCCTCACTGGACGAGAGGAAAACAACAAAGAAGAATGTTGGAGCACCACTCACATTTCAGGATGTACTGGGAATATTCAGGCTTTGAATAGATGCCAGACAGATCCACAGCTTGCCGTCCTTGTCCTCTTCCTCATTCATCTGCAACCAGCCATTGTTTGGCCCCAACAAAGTTTCATTATGCTACATAGAGGCTGAAAGAGCAGTTTCTATTTGTAACAAATCAATTGTTCTAGAACCTATTTAAAGTAGGGGTGCACCGATCTATCGGCCTCAAGATCGGTGATCGGCCAAAAACTGCAATCAGTGCACCTCGAGTTAATGTTAAAGCAAATCATTGCTATAGAATAATTTTTTTGGACAAGTGTGTCAAACCAGGTACAAAAGTTTTGTTTTCAAAATTAGAAAAATGAAAGTCTAAAGGAACAAATATGATTTTGTAGTTCAAACAGCAATGCTAAATATGTTCATTTCTATTTGAGAACATGACCTCATGTCCAGTTGAAACTGGTGTTGTTTCATGAGTATTCATATTGGTTTTCTCAATAAAAGATAACTGAAACATTGACGTAATCTGCTTTTCGTTAAGATAAAATCGGCAAAAATCGGTATTGGCTCTTGATCAAGACCACTTTCAAATCTGTCTGAAAGAAATAAACCTTAAGATAACGTTAACACATCTTTTTCATTTAAACTACACACTTTATTACATGGTTTTAGAGTCTGTAGGTTTTTACTGATACAGCTTTGGATGTTACAGACCAGTGAGATGTGTCCATGGAATAGAGACTAATAGATACTGGGGGTTGGAGACGGAGGTCCTGTGTAGGTCTGCCATTAGAAAGGGAGTGTCTTGTTCCATCTGACATTTTCCGGTCCTTCTGAAAATGTCACGGAATGCCAGCTTTTACTTCTGGATATAACTGAGCCTCTTCCCGACCAGCGCTGTTAATCCCACCCTTCAGATGGTTTTGCTCTGCTTCTTCTGTTCCATTTATCTTTTGTCTTGAGAAAGACCACCGTCACATTGCTTGTTAATTTCCTTGCACCAGTTGATTTTTTTATTTTTTATGGATGCTTCATTAAAGCTGGAAAAACCAACCCCAACGTTCCCAAACAAAACAGCAAATGTGTGCTCACTGCACTTGTCAGACACACTTTCATGACCTTTCTGCAATATTTATATATATAATTTTATTTTATTTTTTTAATCCTAAATGGGGAAATTTAAGGTCAATGGCGTGAAATAGTGTAGCAAAAATATATATATATATATATTATTTATTTATTTTGTTTGCTTCACTATTTCACACCATCGACCTTAAATTTCCCCATTTAGGATAAAATGCTTGTGTTTATACTGTATCAACTCATTGCAGGATGATTTTATTTGCTTTCCATTAACTGTTGAGCACACGTAAACAAATAAAAAACGATTTAACAGCTAATTTATTATTGCATTCGTCTGAAAGTCTGGTATGCTAATTGGGAGTTTTGTGGAGATTAGAAAGGACGTTTCTGCTTAAACCTCAGTCAAAGCAACAGCCCAGAACAATCAAGCCTAACTTAAAACACAAACCCACATCTATGTGGTTAATGCAAAAGCTCATTTTCTATATAAAACGCTTTTTGTTCTTCTGCTAGGAATTTGTTTCTCGCTTATAGGAACTGAATTTAGATCCTCAGCCTCTCGGTTTACATCGGGGAGTGCTCCTGTCTAGTCTATTTCTGTCCTTGCCACTCTATTGTCCTCGGTTGACTGCCTTCACATCAAGTGCTGGATTTATTTGGCCACTCTGCCAGCTCAGGCAGATAGACCCTGCAGCTACCAGCCAATATGCAAAAGTTAAAGTCAGAGCTGAGATAACTTTTGCTCACAGCTAGCCCCTTTCCTGTCCTTTTTGTTTTATTTTTGCTGGGCGGGTTGATATTGTTACAGAACGGTGCTTTTTCTGTCTAAAACAACAGTCTTTCCAGGTTTTTATCTTCTTTAAAGAGGATAATGATCTCAATGAGCACCATTCATGATGAGCACTTCCAGCAGCACACAACAAGCCACTGTGACTCATCTTATAAAATGCAGAAGGTTTAATTACACTGATTCAGTTAGCTGCAGAGACTGCCTCGCCACTACCTCGCAATTATGAAAGTCCAACAGTCATGAAAACAAATATTCTACAGGTAACGCCGTGCTATTATCTGTAAGTCCATAAGTTTTACCGTCTATAAGCCCATTCTGAATGTCCAGAGACATCAACTCCTAAAGGGATTTATGTCCTCATTACCCTTTTTACACAAGATTTTATTTTAAGAACATTTTCATCTTTTTTCAAATGTGTGAATAAAAGTTGTAAAACGTTGCTGTTTTACTCTCGGGATTGCTTCCTGAATGGCCTCTATTTGGGAGAAATAGTTTTACTCCATACTAGATTGATGAGCTAACGGCTAGTCCAAAGTAATATTTTTTTAATAGCTTTAATCTCTTAAATTCACAGAATTTCATGCAACTGTTACTTAATACACCCGTATATTCCAGCCAATTTCACATTTTGTGGTTATTTCAGCAGAAATATTGGGAAATTCCTGCTGGACTTGATCCCTGAATGCACCAGATGTGCTAAATTTTCTTGCTTCTAATGGTGAAATCTAAGCTTACTTATTCCATTTAAAGGTTTATATGAAAATTTTGTATAAGCTATAAAATCTGTGAGATTGGAGCTATAGTAATAATACACTTTGCTTTTATATGTGCTTCGACTAGCCATTAGCTTATCAATCATGAAAGATGGAACGCATTTTTCAAAACAGAAGCCAATTAGAAAGCTGTTCATAACTGGTCAGAGAGCAGTTGTTTTGAAACTTACACTGAAAACACTTAAAATATCTTTTTAAGCTTATATATAATTTGTGTGGCACAGAATCAAGAAGCTATGATAAAAGGCTTGTGTGAGACTAATAGGTCTGGTCTCATTTTGACATCATCGTCTGAAACATTTTTAGCTGACTGCAGTCACTCTTAACTCTTATTGAGTTTATTGGACATAAATAATTAGCTGGCCATTTATTTAAGAACAATATTGGCACAAAATAAGCAAAGGAAAAATCAAATAGGTGAAACTGCTTGTGTAAAATGACAATTAATGGTCTGATTGGGACATTTGGTGAGAGATTTCTGAATGCTAACTACTTAAGTTTACATTTAAACAAAAATTTTCTTTCCATATTTAGAAAAAAAAAATTTAAATTCAGGTCAGAACCTTTTTTAAATTTCTTTATCGTTTCATCTTCTTTTGCATTTATGTTGATTTTTACTGTTTTTGCTTTTAAATTAATTTGATGACTGCTCATGCACTGCTAATTGTCCTCTAATATAATAATGCAATTGCAGCAATAATTCACTTGTGTACATTTTTGCAAATAAAGTTGTTTCTTTTTTTATGCAATTAAATTGTGGTTAATAATGCCCTCTAGTGTTGCAAAAACTTACAAGCTCTACTATAAAGAAACTTTAAGTGTTCTTGTTTCATTTTATGCACCTGTATAATTTGTAAAAGAAACTTAATAAACTGTTAAAGAGCAGGTTCACTGAGAAACCATTTTTTAGTTTTTATTTTTGAAAATGATCAGTCACTCTGAGTTTTTCATGCAGGCTGAACATGAAATTAGTCTTCTACCCCTATTTCCTGCATTAGCTTCTCATAGAAAATAGACGTTAAAACGATCAGTTGAGAAAATCCTGACAGATCTACATTTCACTGTCACTGAGCATTTATGAACTCACCCATCTTGACTTGCATCATCCAGGAAACAGCAGAGAACGTCTCGACTAGTAGAAGCTAACCGTTAGCATTAGCAACTCCACCACATAGCAGAACTCCTCCAGGCTTGTGTTATTTGTGGAGATAAAACATCAACGTTGCAGAGCAGACAGAGTCAGGGGTAGAGTCGTGTTGCTGTTAGCCAATCAGAGGTGAGGTGTGCAAATATCAGGAAATAAGACTCCATATCCTGTCATCTGAAGCTACTTTCTCCTGCAGCTGGCTTCAACGTCCTCAAAGAGGAGCATTTTTTCCCCCAGAGAACGACTTACAAGGCATTCATTCCTGCTAGAGACCACTGCAAATGTTTTAAAAATATGAGTAAAGTTGACCTTTAAAGTGATGAAAGAGCACAAAAGTTTAAAGTCTGATTTTCTCCTCCTCTTCAGGTACATCCGCACCATGTACCTCGGAATACAAAGTCACCGGCAGAAGGAGAACCAGCGGCGCTTCTACTGGGCTATGATGTACGAGTACGCCGATGTCAACATTCTGCGACTGCTGGAGACCTTCTTAGAAAGCGCCCCTCAGTTGGTGCTGCAGCTCTGCATCATGATCCAGAGCAACGACGCTGAGCGGCTGCAGTGTAAGGGGCTTTCCTCCCACGATCACTCCATAGTTCATGCGTAACTCCAGATACCTCTCTGTCTTGTTTCTGCGTTAAATGTCATACTTAGGCTTTGGTTTCCTCATGACGCTGAGATGATCCCATTATCTGCACCTGGACATCCATTATCCGGTGACGTCCACGGATCTTTTTATTTACACCAAGCGTTGTATCCAGTTTCCAACATTCATCACCGCTGTTACCGAAACCACTCTTACAACTCCCTCGTACGATACAGTTCCCAGAGGAAAGCAGCTCAATCATACCGAGTGATACCCTTCGTGGTTGGGGCGCCTATAGAAACGCCATCAATACATTTGCTGAGAGGCTCCATATTGCTGCTCTGCAGAATCCTCAATCATTTTTCATTCAGTAGTGTACTCCTCTCTGACACGTCTGCTGTCTCTACCATTATAGATGTCTTAAGGAAACTGAATTGGTCCACTAACTGCAGACTGTGTTGACTGGATGATATGTGATGATCTCAGTAATAACAGGACTTTCAAAGTTGAGATGGATTGCTTTGGCTGAAATAAAATGTTGTGTTTACCGTGAGTGGAGCAGCAGACAGGTCAAGTTGAAACCATCAATTCTTTGAGGTATACATAATAATTAAATAAAAACGGGTATTTCCCTCCAGCTTTGAGGACCATCTTTCACTCTGTGACTATACCTACACAAACCTTTCATTCTTTTTTATGTCTCTGTTCATATTTCCAGATCTTTCTGCCATGTCCTCCCTCCTGTCCCTGGCCTGGGTGCTTGCCTCTTACCACAAACTCCTGCGGGATTCGCGTGACGACAAGAAGAGCATGAGTTATCGAGGTGCCCTGGTGCATCTGTTCTGGCGCCTTTTTACCATCTCTTCGCGGGTGCTCTCCTTTGCCCTTTTTGCCTCGGTTTTCCACATCTACTTCGGCATTTTCGTGGTGCTCCATTGGTGCGCCATGGCTTTCTGGGTCATCCATGGTGGCACCGACTTTTGCATGTCCAAATGGGAGGAAGTACTGTTCAACATGGTGGTGGGTGTGGTTTATGTCTTCTGTTGGTTTAATGTACGCGAGGGCCGGACGCGGTACAGAATGGTGGCCTATTACATAGTTGTACTGTTAGAGAACGCCCTCCTCACCTCACTTTGGTATGCGTACCGTGACCCAGCCACCACTGACGCTTATGCCTCTCTTGCCATCTGTGGCGTCTTCCTGTGCTTTGCCTCAGGTGTAGCCTGCATGGTTCTTTACTACGGGGTTCTTCACCCTATGGGCCCCCGGCTGAGGATGTTGGCCAGCTCCTGCTGTGCTGAGCTATTGTGGGGTCTCCCTTTACCGCCTGAGGCTGAGCCAATGGCTCCCACCCCAGGGCCTCGCGGATCCCAGGCCACGCCTACACGAGGTGTGGCAGGGGAACAGCTGGAGTCAGATGAGACAGCAACAGACACCTGCCTTCCGGTTTTCCAAGTGAGGTCTACAGAGCCTGTAGACGCAGCCGGCAGGCCCATCCCGCCTGAAGGGCCCCTCATCAAGATAGACATGCCCAGAAAACGCTACCCGGCTTGGGATGCACACTTTGTGGATCGGCGCCTGCGCAGGACCATAAATGTGCTGCAGTACATTAGCCCTAATGCTGTGGGCATCAGGTATAGGGACGGTCCACTTCTTTACGAACTCCTGCAGTACGAATCCTCCCTCTGAAGCCGCCTCCTCCAGTTTCATCACTCACTGTTACAGAGAAAGATGCACATTTTATTCCTTTCATTTCTCCGCTCTGCTCCTCTCCTAAGATTTGATCTGTTTTCATTTGGCCTTGGGCTCTCTGGTTTTCTCTGCTGTCCATCAGTTTCCTTGCAAGATGTGTGTCTTACCAATCAAAATCCTGTTAGGATGCTCTAAAACAAACTTAAGATTTAATTCTGTAGAAAAAATACTTATATATATTTCTAAATATAGATATATATATATAGAAATATATATATGCACAATAGAAATTTCTCTACATTGATAAAGAGGCTTCCGTATGAGTATGTGTAGATAACAAATGAATGTGTTATTATGAAATGTGTTAATGCTTCATACTGTGTTGGTGATTCAACTTGTGCATACTTGTGAAGGGAATATCGTGTGTCCCTGTGATAAGGGACTTGTGCAAAGCCTGATGGGAATGATGGAGGAGAGTTTCCGAGGGAGCGGGTCTTTGCACATCCCGACATTTACTGCCATTCTGTGTGAAAACCATTCAAATATCTGTGAAAATGTTTACTAAATCCTTTTCATGTGAATTAAGAACAGCAGCAACAAAGCAATGACTTCAGCACACTTCAGATTTAGAATAAGCAAAAGATTTAACCAGGGAGTTTCCCCTTTCTAAGCTCTTTTATTTGGTTGAAAAGCATCTGCGCTGTACTATTTTTGTCCACAACCTGGTTAAAAACAGCTGATGCACTGGGAGAAACAAAATAAACACAATGACCTTCAATTAGTTTCACCCACCAATTAAATTCATAAAGGACAGACTGCCATCTAGTGGAGGCAGCCTGTAACTGCTTGCCCCAAAACCTAAAACATGCCATCACCACGGAAGAGGATTAGGGCCACTGAAAAGAAAAGAAAGAGAATTCTGACGTTTTTTTCAGAATTCTGAGATTAAAGTCAGAAATGTGAGATTAAAGTCAGAATTATGAGATTAAAGTCAGAAATGTGAGATTAAAGTCAGAATTATGAGATTAAAGTTAGAAATCTGATATTAAAGTCAGAAATCTGATATTAAAGTCAGAAATCTGAGATCAAAGACAGAAATCTGAGATTAAAGTCAGAATTCTGAGATTGAAGTCAGAAATCTGAGATTAAAGTCAGAATTCTGACTTTTTTCTCAGAATTCTGAGAAATGTGAGATTAAAGTAAAAATTCTGAGATTAAAGTCAGAAATGTGAGATTAAAGTCAAAATTCTGAGATTAAAGTCAGAATTATTACTTTTTTCTCAGAAATCTGAGATTAAAGTCAGAATTCTGAGATTAAAGTCAGAAGTCTGATATTAAAGTCAGAAATCTGAGATTAAAGTCAAAATTCTGAGATTAAAGTCAGAATTATTACTTTTTTCTCAGAAATCTGAGATTAAAGTCAGAATTCTGAGATTAAAGTCAGAAGTCTGAGATTAAAGTCAGAATTCTGAGATTAAAGTCAGAAATCTGAGATTAAAATCACAAATCTGAGATTAAAGTCAGAATTCTGAGATTAAAATCACAAATCTGAGATTAAAGTCAGAATTCAGACTTTTTTCTCAGAATTCTGAGAAATGTGGGATTAAAGTAAAAATTCTGAGATTAAAGTCAGAAATCTGAGATTAAAGTCAGAAATGTGAGATTAAAGTAAAAATTCTGAGATTAAAGTCAGAAATCTGAGATTAAAGTCAAAATTCTGAGATTAAAGTCAGAATTATTACTTTTTTCTCAGAAATCTGAGATTAAAGTCAGAATTCTGAGACTAAAGTCAGAAGTCTGAGATTAAAGTCAGAATTCTGAGATTAAAGTCAGAATTTTGAGATTAAAGTCAGAAATCTGAGATTAAAGTCAGAATTCTGAGATTAAAGTCAGAAATCTGAGATTAAAGTCAGAAATCTGAGATTAGAGTCAGAATTCTGAGATTAAAGTCAGAATTTTCTATTATTTTTTTTTTCAGTGGCCCTAATCCTCTTCCGTACATCTCAGATTGAAAACAAACAAAACACTATTTAAAAAGCACATCTTTTTTAAATTGATCCGAATTAAATCTTATCAAAACATTCCAAAGAATTTATTTTTATCTCTAAAAAAGGAGTTTGTAAAAGAGTAGGCTACAAATAATGTGTGTTAACGCACGATTATTTTTTAAGTACAAAGACGGCCTTCAAGGAATCCTCCACCATTCCCTTTTCAATCCTGGAAAGCATCGCCTTTGCAACCTCCCTATTTGCTTTGAAAACTCGTTCTGTATTCATTAATAATACTCACTTGCTGCGTGCAAGGACTTCGAATAAGTCCTCCAGGGGATAAAAAAAGACAAACAGAGATGATATTTCTATACTGTTATACTTCAGTGCAAACTTGTGTCAGCATTTCTAACCATTGACATAACTATATTTTGTCAAAACATGCTTTTTTACATAACTCCAGTATTAATACTCCTTAGCAGACGTGGTGACAAAGAGGCGACGACCCTTTTCAGGGTGATTACGGCGACTGCTCTGGCCCGCTGTTGGGACAGCTCAAACAAAGCCAAATCCTGTCTTCTAGTACTGTTTTTGTAATTTATCCACTCCCATAAACCAATTGAATGAATCTGTGCATAACTGTGCCAGCTTACGGCCAGTTGAAAACCTAATCCCCCTAAGAAAATGATATATAGATATATATCTGTATGTATAGATATATAATGTATGTTTGTCTGCATAACACCATGCCTTCTAAGTCAAAGGAGCTTGACAAAAATTCCCACAGAGGGCTACGGACTAATTCATGAGAAAAATGAATGCGTTATATACTCAATTTTATCTATTTACTCGGTGATTCCTATGAATATATAAAGTATGTGAGTGTGTGTATGTTTCTTTTTACGTTGTAGTGTTTGGCTTGGTTTTAGTATGAGGCATTAATAGAAATGCACCCAAAAGGGGGCGCCTAAGAGCCCTTTACGACACAGAGACTCCTTTTTCCCGGTCTTACTGTCTCTCTGCCTAACTGTGGCCTTGCGTGCCTGCTGACATCGTACTGTAAAAGGCAGGGCTGGTAGGTCCGGGTCAAAGGTCGAAGAGAATTTTTGCCAGGGATGGAAAAGAACAGGAGGACAGAACTCGCTAAAGGGGCTGACTATGAGTGAGTTGGTGTGTCTTGATGAGAGTCCTCGGCTCTTTTCGCGTGGTTCTGTTCTCTCGCCGATTGTTCGGCTCCATCCTCGGTTGCTGCTCCACCCTCTTCCCCCAGCTGTACAGTACTGGGCCTTGGCGCGCCCCTGCTCTCACGCTATCTGGTCACTGAACAACGAGGTTGAGGCTGAATAAATGGAGTTCCTGTCATGAGAACTTGCAATGAGGTACACTGCCATATTTCAGAGCCTCAATATCCAGGGTTCAGCTTAAGAGCGACGTTCAGCCCTGAGTAATTGAGAACTGTTGGGTCAGCTGGACTGGAGCAAACATCCAGTGCACCGGGCAGATCTGTATGCAAACAAACACATTGTTTATTCTTTTACTATAGTAGCTAGAGTAGCCATAGTACTTCTTACTAGTTAGCTGATGAGTGAATAATGATTAAATAAGAAAAAAAAGCAAAATAGCCAATACAGGGGTTCCTCAGGACCAACAACTAAGACCACTGATCAGGCTGACTCAGGGGTGTCTCAATGCAGTTCTCATCCCCAGGCATGTCCTCAAACGTTTCCATTTTTATTTGTTTAAATCTTGGAACATTCTTCCGATATGATCAATAATAGTTTGCATATTTTGTTTGTTTGGGAATTTTTCTTTTTAAGTAGGTTTTAGCGGTAGTTGGCTGCACAGCGCATCCTTTCCTAGCCCTGCTGACCTTTTAGAGGTGGACTCACATCCAATTCAGGTGCAATTACACTGTGATGAATTCATTTATGTATTTTGGGTGTGTGTAATGACGAGTGGGTGGAAAGGAGTGGAATGAAAACAATAATAGATGAGATTAGGTGGGCTACGTTTAATTTAGTGGCACTCGTAATGGGTTTTAAAGTCTAGAAAATGTCTACATGTGCAGCTTTGACTTGTTAGAAAACATGCAGTGAACAGCCACACTTACTGTAACCAATGATTAGCACGGGATAAGATGCGTTTTATGTTTTTTATGAGTTTTTCTGTCATTAATCTATGAATTATACACGGGTCTAAAGAGCTAAGCTAGGCTGTTCCACCACATACCATCAGCTCACGATGAAACCCCCCATCAGAGAACTGTCTCAGTCAGGTTACCGTCTCGTATCGCGTCTCTTTTTAGCCAAAACTCACAGCAAGACCGTTTGAACAGCATGTTTGTTCGCCTCAGTCCTTGTTGTGCCTTGTTACTTTGGGTGCTTTAATCCAGCCATGGCAGCCAGGTCCGCAAATGCCAGCCTTTTTCTTTCTTTTCTTTCTTTATTTATTGTTTTTATTTTATGTGCCAACATGTTCATCAAGATGAAGACAAACCAAACACTGTCTCCCCAAAGCCAAGTTCTCAGATCAGTCAGCTTATCAAATGGACGGTGCGATGAGGCAACACTCCTCTAACTTACCTTTTAATGGTCACGGCTAATTCAGCGCGACCATGCCATGACTCCAAATTGATCAATGATTGTTTTGTACTTTTCTCTATGCCTTTACATCGTCATTTTGCAACTATGAATGATTTGTACTGCCAAGAAGTAAACTTCCTTTTTGTGTTTGTTTTGTTGTGAAAAGTATGTCCTCCAGCCAAAACAGGAAAACCTGCAGGTTGATAACAACGAGGAAGGAGTTGAGGGCTAAATGTGCAAAAATCTACCCTGTTGCATTTTGCTACTATAGAATATTAAAGGTCAACTTCACTGAAATATATTTTTTTTCTGATTATAATGGGTCACTCTGAGTTTTTCATGAAGGCTGAACACGAAAATAGTCTCCTTCACCTATCTCCTGCATTAGCTTCTGATAGATAATAGATGGTGAAACAGATCTACGTCACACTGTCACTTAACATTCATGGACTCACCCATCTTGGCTCGCGACGGGGAAGGCTTAGCGTCCAGGAAACAGCAGAGGAATGTCTCGGCTGCAGAGGCGCCCCTAGAAAATTTTGATAATGGTGGCCAGATGGGACCAGAGAGGATTTTGGGGTGGCACACCAAATTGGTCCTTGCGGTAACTCTGGGAGAGTTTAGCCTGTGGCGATGCATTGCATTGCTCCTTCATTCTTTTTTATTAAAAACAATATGCATCCAAAACACTTAACTCAAATATGAGAAATTTAAAAAATCTGTTATTTGAAATGTTATTTCAAAATTTATTTTAGAATTTTTATTTTTTTGTTTAATTCACCTGTTGGTGTCTTCACAAAAAACTATGGAGATGTAAACCTTTTTTTTAATGGTGAGCAGCAGAAACATGTTTTTTTTATTCTGATTATTTCTTTACTCATTAATTGTATATATTTTTTATTGAGTTTTAAATTGACGGCGTCACCTCCGCTGTTTATCTGTGGGCAGTAGGGGACAATGTCGCCCCCTACTGCCTGCGCCTTCTAAGGAGATGTGGACCCTGGACCATGAATAGGGATGAAGGAGTTTACAAGCTGGATCATTCATGGTATGTAGTGATTGACCAGGAAGGCGCGGGCAGTAGGGGGCGATATTGTCCCCTACAACCGTGGATAAACAACGGAAGTGACGCCGTCAACGTCAGCAAGGTAAAAAACATTGCTACACTGTGTATTGAGCAAGATAAACCAATGAAGTTAGAAAAGAACCAGCGGAAGATTAATTTATGGTTTGAGTGAACATTAATATGATTTATTAGCACTGGTCTGCCCTGGGGGGGAAGCAATTTCTAGGGGTGGCCATGGGGTGACCACCCCTTGACGGCACCACTGCTCATTTGGTAGAAGCTAACCGTTAGCATTAGCAACTCCACCACACGGTAGAACCCCTTCAGGCTTGTGTTATCTGTGGAGATAAAACATCAACGTTGCAGAGCAAACAGAGTCAGTAGTAGAGTCGTGTTGCTGTTAGCCAATCAGAGGAGAGATGTTCAAATATCAGGAAGTAAGAGTCCAAATCCTGTCGTCTGAAGCTAGTTTCTCCTTCAGCTGACTACTAGTTCCTCAAACAGGCGCACCGGAGCTTTTTATCCCCAGAGAACAACTTACAAGGCATTCATTCCTACTAGAGACCACTGCAAATGTATTAAAAATATGAGTAAAGTTGACCTTTAAAATCATTCATTGGGACACTTTAATTTGCTTATACTCCTCCATCTTCCTAGCATGCCTTTTAGAACTAATTTCAAGGTGAGCCTCATCTGCAAAACACAAACAAAATAAGACTTGTGTATTTTAACGTGTAGCAGCAGGTCATTGTAGTGTTTGACCTGGTTTACGTGTCTACCATCAGACAGTATGTTTGGGTAAAAAAAACTGGTGCATTTATTCGTTTGTTTCTTCTACATGTTCTGTCAAGAACCTGGTGCTGAAATGACACAACATTTTAAAAGGTGCTACCACTCTGGGCTGCAGCGTCCACGCCTTGGCCTTCTGGTGAGCTGAGAACAAACCTGCATCCAGAATAAAAACCTGCAGCCTCAGAATGCTCCACAGCCAGCACCTCAAAACCCACAGTTTACAGCAGAACTCTTAAATGGTGCCACTTTTATTTTCCCACTGTTCACTAAAAATAACAGGTATTCTACTACTCGTAGAATGTTTATTCTGCACATACAGATATGTTTTAATCCGTCTGCACTATGATTTGTTTTTGGGTTCTGAGCGAGTGAGACCAGAAGATGATAAAGTGAATATTTTTACCAGAGGCGCGGGAGCACAAACGTACTTCTGCTACTGGAAATTTGAGTAAAAAAAGAAATAAATTATTTATATATATAAATATATATAGAATGTGATTTCTGTGTTGTAAATTCCTGTCATCTATATGTCCTTTATCTGTGTGTATCTATTTTTCTTGTTCTTGTAAAATTGGCTGTGATTTTATTTTTGTTTAAATATGGATTTGATATTCCAACAAAGCAACTATGTCACACAACTTGCTGCTGATTTTGTTATTCAAGGAGAAATTGTTTTGTTTCTTATTGATCAGGTTATAGACCGTGTTAGCTTGTTGGTGTGTTTCTCAGATCTATCAGGACGCTCCGTAGAAGCAACGATTAAATGGCGAAATCCAAAAGTTGGAATAAAGTTAGAGTGAAGAAATTAGCGACACAAATGAATGAAAGTGGAATCATAAAACCTATGTTGAGATTGAAACGATATGAAGAAAGGTTTCTTTGTTGTTGTTAAATATAAAATGTAAGTAAATTGTTTGACTGAATCCCCGTTATTTAAAAAAAGGGAAACTGATGTCCAGTGTTGTACCTACGCCCTATTTTTTGGGAACAATATGAATATTATTATTATTATTATTATTATTATTATTAATAACATATGGTGCTAAAGTTCTTTTTGTATGTTTTGGTTTTTAGATGAAAAAAAGGAATATTATGCTGAAAATGTAATGTTAAGCCTTACTGTAGATTCATATATCAGACTGTTCATCCCAGAAGAGAATAATAAATATAGTATTTGAAAGTGGGATTTATCCGGAGTGTTTTCAATTTTGTGTCTCGCATTTTTGACAAATACATTAGTCTGTAAGAGTAGAGGAATTAACCCACTCCTAGGAGTGGGTTAAGTAATATCTAATATTTGGATAGCTTTAGAATGACCTCAGTTTTGAGAAACGGCAATTAGTTATTGGATTGATAAGCTAATGGCTAGTCACAATAGGTGCAAGACCGAAGTGAATTTCTGCCATCTTAGAACAGCTCAAATCTCAAAAGAATCATTTCATGGAAGAATCACTTTATAAACCCTTACATTTTTTTATATTTTACATCACATGGTTTGTTTCATACGGCTATTTGTGGTGGAAATTAGCAGCGGAGCTAGCTAACGGTGGCACTTCAATGTGTAAACATTTTTTTTATTAAATTAAACACATTTTTAGCCTGACAAGCTGTCTTATATATGTGAATTTATAATCTTGCTACGACCCGTTAGCGGCTCTCAGTCATGGGGTGGGATCTACGGTTGTCTTTCAAACTGTCTCCGCATGCTTTTGGACAACGTGACGTACTCACTGCTACAGATGTCAGTCAACGGGGCAGTCCTCCATACACTGTTGAAGAAGACGCAAATACAATAAATCCTTTTTCTAAATAAAGTGACTGTAAGTGGGGCTGCACAGTGGCGCAGTGGTTAGCGCAGTTGCCTTGCAGCAAGAAGGTTCTGGGTTCACATCCCGGCCTGGGGTCTTTCTGCATGGAGTTTGCATGTTCTTCCTGTGCACCCGTGGGTTCTCTCCGGGTACTCCGGCTTCCTCCCACAGTCCACAAAACATGACTGTCAGGTTGATTGGTCTCTCTAAGTTGTCCTTAGGTGTGTGTGTGGTTGTTTGTCCTGTGTCTCTGTGTTGCCCTGCAATGGACTGGTAACCTGTCCAGGGTGTACCCCGCCTGTTTGCCCGATGTCTACTGGAGATAGGCACCAGTCCCCTGCGACCCTGCTCGGATACGCGGTTACAGAAAATGGATGGATGGAAGTTACTGTAAGTACCTCTTTCTGCTCTTGACTCAAAGAAACACCCAAGTCTAAATTGTCCAACTGCTATAGCCGTTTAAAACGAGCCATTCCCATCTTGGTTTTGCTCAGTCACAATAAAATCCAACCCACCAAACCGATAAAGTGCTGTGATTGGTTCACCAAACCGATAGAGCGCTGTGATTGGCCCACCAAACCGATAGAGCACTGCGATTGGCCCACCAAACCGATAGAGCACTGTGATTGGTTCACCAAACCTATAGAGCGCTGTGATTGGCCCACCAAACCGATAGAGCGCTGTGATTGGCCCACCAAACCGATAGAGCGCTGTGATTGGCCCACCAAACCGATAGAGCGCTGTGATTGGCCCACCAAACTGATAGAGCGCTGATTGGCCCACCAAACTGATAAAGTGCTGTGATTGGCCCACCAAACTGATACTCCCTTTTGGTGGTGCGGCAGGCTTCTTCACTGACACAGTTTAAATCCAGTCTAAAGACATATTTCTTTCATTTAGCTTTTGGCCAGTGAGCGTTTTTCTGCTGCATCTTTTTTTTATTAGCTGTTTTATTTTTCTGGTTTTATTTTTTGTGTTTTTAGTTTTATGACAGTTTTAATATGTGTTTTATGTGTACGACGGTGTATTTTTAACCTTTAGGGTTTTTAGGTTTAATGCTTTTACTCTGTGCAGCACTTTGGTCAGCTGACATGCTGTTTTTAAATGTGCTATACAAATAAATTTGGTATGGTATGGTATGATTGGCCCACCAAACTGATAGAGTGCTGTGATTGGCCCACCAAACCGATAGAGCGCTGTGATTGGCCCACCATATTGGTCAGGGCTGCGGAGGTTCCAATGGAGCATGGCTAGACCGACATGCAGAGCAAAATCATTTTGCTTCTGCTACTGTCCTTCTACTAGATATCTAGACTAACACAAGTCCAATTGAAATGTTTGTGATTTAAGTTGTTTTACGATGATATACTTTGTTCTTGGCCCCATGAAAACTAGCTATTCTCGTTAATTTGATCAGAACTAATCTGTTTCTCCAAAATGAGTTCATTCAAAGAGCTAACTGCAATGGCTAAGATTTTTATTGTCCATTAACATTTCTTTGGAAACCTACTAACTCTCTTTAATGATTTATTACATCTTTAGTTTTTCTCATGAGCAAAAAAGAAACATGCATATTTAGAGGTAATAAAACTTGCAAAATGCATAAATAGATATAATAAAATAAAACACAAGGCACATCTAATCTACTTCACTTAAACACATAGTTTTAAATAAATTATGATTTAAGTTAATGCTAATGCAGAACTTGACATGAAGATGCAGGTGCTGGTTATAAAATTAGAATATCACGACAAAGTTGATTTATTTCAGTAATTCCATTCAAAAAGTAAAACTTGTATATTAGATTAATTTATTACACACAGACTGATATATTTCAAATATTTATTTATTTTAATGTTGATGATTATAACTGACAACTAATGAAAAATCCTAAATTCAGTATCTCAGAAAATCAGAATATCAATTAAGACCAATGCAAAAAAAGGATTTTTAGAAATGTTGGCCAACTGAAAAGTCTGAACATGAAAGGTATGAGCATGGACAGCCCTATTTAGTTGGGGCTCCTTTGGCCTGGATTACTGCAGCAATGCAGTGTGGCATGGAGTTGATCAGTCTGTGGCACTGTTCAGGTGTTATGAGAACCCATGTTGCTCTGATAGTGGCCTTCAGCTCTTCTGAATTGTTGGGTCTGGTGTATTGCATCTTCTGGTGTATTGGTCAGCAGCAGGAAGTGCTCTAAAACTTCCTGGTAGACGGCTGTGTTGACCTTGGACCTCAGAAAACACAATGGACCAACACCAGCAGATGACATGGCACCCCAAACCATCACTGATGTGGAAACTTTACACTGGACCTCAAGCAACGTGGATTCTGTGCCTCTCCTCTCTTCCTCCACACTCTGGGACCTTGACTTCCCAAGGAAATGCAAAATTTACTTTCATCAGAGAATATAACTTTGGACCACTCAGCGAGACGCTTCTGACGCTGTCTCTTGTTCAAGAGTGGCTTGACACAAGGACTGCGACAGCTGAAACCCATGTCTTGCATACGTCTGTGCGTGGTGGTTCTTGAAGCACTGACTCCAGCTGCAGTCCACTCTTTGTGAATCTCCCCCACATTTTGAATGGGTTTTGTTTCACAATCCTCTCCAGGGTGCGGTTATCCCTGTTGCTTGTACACTTTTTTCTACCACATTTTGTCCTTCCCTTCATCTCTCTATTAATGTGCTTGGACAAAGAGCTCTGTGAACAGACAGTCTCTTTAGCAATGACCTTTTTTGTCTTGTCCTGCTTGTGCAAGGTGTCAATGGCCATCTTTTGGACGACTGTGAAGTCAGCAGTCTTCCCCATGATTGTGTAGCCTACAGAACTAGACTGAGAGACCATTTAAGGGCTTTTGCAGGTGTTTTGAGTTAATTAGCTGATTAGAGTGTAGCACCAGGTGTCTTCAATATTGAACCTTTTCACAATATTCTATACCGAATTTGGGATTTTCTTGTCAGTTAGCATTAAAAAATAGAAATAAACATTTGAAATATATATCAGTCTGTGTGTAATGACTGGATATAATATACAAGTTTCACTTTTTGAATGACATCACTGAAATAAATCAACTTTGTCATGATTTTCTAATTTTATGGCACCTGTAGTTTGACTCTGGAGCAGAGAAACATGCAGGATAGTGAAGACAAACAAAACTATAATATATAGTGAAAGAAATTAGTTTAGTTATTTATCACTATACTGACAGTTTATATAATCACTGTAAATCGCAGCAGCCTGTTGTGGTTTCAGCAAAAGCATGATGATGATGATGATGATGATGATGCTGGACCAGAGTTTAACGCCCAAAATGGCGGCACGATTGAAAACTTTTTACTGTTTTCTTCGAGTTTGTCTTTTCAACAAAACATTTCCTCCCTTGTTCTGAATTCATGGAGACGTCACTTTCCTTTTAAACTTGCGGATATCTTCCTTTAGCAAAGGAATTAAGAGTGAGAAGGGGTTAGGATGGCGTTTTGCTATCAGCATCGCTTTACTAATGCTAATGCTACGTTAGCCTAGCGAGCTAACTGCTGTCAGATTTGTCTAAAAGCTTCGGTCGGTGGGAACATCTTGTCACACCCGGATCTCCGAGCTGAATATGAGGGCGAAAATCTTCATGTAGAAATGGAGGAAGATGTGAAGAAAGTGAAAAAGGTGAGTCGAGAGCTACTTTTTAGCAAGTTGACTGCATGCTAACCTGCTAGCTTTCCAGAGAAGGCTAGCGGTTAAACTAGTTAAGTAGCATAAACATCAGTAAAAGTTTTAGCTCAAAAGTCCTTTTTCATTTGAAACAGACATACAATTTGTATATTTCACTAGCTGGTATCGCTCTGAAGAAAATAAGACAAAATATAATATAAAATAACGCAATGTAAGTTAATAAATCTAAGGGAGAGAAAGTGTTTTAAGTTAGTTTTGGCTAGCATCAGATCTAGTTTTGATTATTTTCCTATTTTGTTTGCTTGTATACATTTTTTTATAAGTGATCTACTTTTGTGAGCATTGGTCAGCGGTCAGTAAACATTTGCCAATATAAGTGACTAAGAGCAATGAGCACATCTGAGTTGTTACGAACTTTACGAAGCTGTAAAATATCAATTGTTGTCTAATTTGTCCATTTATGGCAGATAGTAGTCCTGGAAACGTGCATTTTGATATAAAAGCGTTGGTTATTACATAATAAATGATAAAGAAATGTTTATACAGCAGTGCTCAGTAGCCTGATGTGTTGATTTGATCCACTAAACTTCCCACAGACTTCATTAATCATGTTTTTCATTTTTATGGCTGCAAAATAATCTTCATAAAGGCCAGCAATTGATATTTTAACACTTCAAGTCACATATAATGGGAATAATCGTATTTTCTTTTGTTTTTTTGTGGTAAAATTCTGTCTTATTTTGGTCCCCAATCAAAGCTGTTCTTGTTTCTGCCACTAGGTGGCGATATTGGATCACATTTAGCATATATGAGTTCATATTCCCTGGTTTGAAAACAAGGCTGCATTTATTTTAACAGCTGATTAATATTAAATACATGTCTCTTCCTTGTCAGAAAATGTCCAACCATATAAATGGTTAATTTATTTATTAGATGTCTCAAAAGGCCATTTAGCTTTGAAACTAATGTTGATCATGCATTTTATATTATTACATATAATATAATATACCTGTAATTAATAATTATTGCTATGTATTATACAGAGTTTTAACAAAGTTTTGAATTTATTAGATTTTTTTTTTACATATTAGTGCGACGGTTGATGTTGTGGCCTTTCACTTGGGTCAGCGGTAGAGGCTCTTGTCTCACATTTCACCTGCAGGAGCTGTAAAATGTTAATGCGCTTGCCTTCAGTCGGGGCGTACTCTTCAATAATGTAGTGACTTTACCGTTTCTGTCATCGTGTTGAGGCTCGATCAAATGTCAGCACATCAGACAGAGGTCCAGTGTGAAACCGTTTCTCATCCAGCTGTTGAAATGTCAACAGACGTTCATTCACGCATTATTGTTGCTCCTGGGTTATTCAGACATGCTGGTGGGAACGACAACAACTTATTACACCTATTAAAGTGTAAAGTCATTAGATCAATGATCTACTCAAGGGGGGAAAGCATCATAGGGTTAATTAAATTTGCTTTGTGCATCGCTTCTATGTGTGGTTACGAGTGCAGAGCATGCACAGCACTTTGTTGTTGTGGTTTAGGTGTTTTGTGCACACACTGAGTTACAGGAAGAGAATAATAGAAGAAGCAGCATCAGAAAACAGGACTGTGCAGTTGAAGTAGTCGGTTTCTCGTTAACAAAACCAATCTTGAAAAACAAGACGAAGAACTCTGCTGCCAAAAACAGTGTCTCAATACTTAAAGAGCGTGTCATCACAGGAAGTCGTGGCTGGCTCTTTTCCTGTTCTTGTGATCAAGTGTAAAGTTTCCTTCTGAGTTTTGGGGTCACACCCCTCTCAGGTCTGCTCCTCGGTGTCGGTTAGCAGCTGTCGGCGTGCACGAGCGGAGGCGACGGGTGACGGATTAGTAAGGGTGGAAGCATCCATGGAGGTTGTTGTGCTGTGAGCGACTCATGGAGAGCGAGGTAGGCTTTAGAATTGGAAAAAGATGGCTTTAGTGAAGCTTGAAACCTCAGAATCCTTAAGAATATTCTACTAAACAATCTTAGCTAACAAGTCAAAACTTTAAAATTCGGTAAAGCAATAAGCTAAGTGTTGAGCTTACAGTTGTTGATGTTTGACCGACACCAGGAAGCAGACTCAGCAGAACTTTAGTAGCTCTACGTGATGATCTGAGTTCAGACAGAAGTGAGTGTTCTGAAAGCAGAAGTTGCCGTGGCGATTGTGACACAACGCCTTGTTGTCTCGTCTGTCTCAATAGCCAGGTATCGTGTCCCCGTTCAAGCGAGTCTTCCTGAAAGGAGAGAAGGGGAGGGACAAGAAGAGCCAGGAGAAGGCCACAGAGCGCAGGGCCCTGCACACCTTCTCTCTGTCTCAGCCCGACCACCGCATTGACCCTGACATCCTGCTGAACGACTACATTGAGAAGGAGGTCAAAGTGAGCGTTACTAGAAGAGAACAAGATCCAGTCATGGATTTAAAACTTTTATGTTGATTTTCTGCGGTTTATTCTCTAACATATTATTTCTCCTTTCAGTACTTGGGGCAGCTGACATCAGTACCAGGATACTTGAATCCATCAAGTAGGACAGAAGTCCTGCAGCTCATTGACAATGCAAGGGTGAGTGAGCTCGGGTTGAGCATGATGAGATCATGCAAAATGTTTAAGATTCAACAACACGTCCCCAACCCCAAGTTCACATCAGATGCGCTAGCGCCGTGTTACGGCAGCAGTGTGGTTTCATCACAAAATCACGGGAGAATTGACGTTTTATGGTTTAAAATAAAGTTTTTTAAACTCACCATTCACTTTGACAGTTATTGATATTTTGGTTCATGCCTTCCCCTTTTTAGTGTTGTCTTTGTAAAAGGGAAGTGTGATGTCATTTATAGTGTCAGGGTAAACGCCTCGTTCGTGCTGAAAAACACATCCTCAAAAGATGCAAGAAGCAAATGAGCCATGTGGTCACCGGTAAACGCGTGATGCTGGACAATAATTCAATAACGATCGATAGACGTGTGGTGCAATAGGAAAAAACTTTTTTTTCCCCATTATAGCTTATCGAGTAGTTTCATACTAAAGTAATTTCTCCCTCCTAACCAATCAAAGACACAGACCCAGGCTCCGTCACCAAGCCCTCCCCTCTCAAACCTCAACAAACAGCAATGTGATTTAAACAAGATGTCGCAGCAAGGAGAGGTGGAGGAAATTGTCCCAAATAAAGGTTCCAGTAGTTCACCAGCGTGGCAATATTTTCATTTTTACAAGTCTGACAAAAAACAAACAGTCTTTTGCAAAATTTGCAGAGAATCGATATAAAAACCAAGTTTGGGAACGCAACCAACTTGTTTTTTTATCAAGTAATGACAGAAAATGGCCAGGGCTGCACTTCAAATAGAATTTTTACTTTTATTTTTGTATATATAGTTTTCAAAATGAAGTTTTTTTTTTATATGCTTTTTTTCTATACCGTCCAGCCCTGGCGCGACGTTTACATAGTTAAGGAATCATAACTCTGCAGTAGGGCTGGGCGATATGGCCTAACATCAAGCCTAAATCCTCCTTCAAGCATGCCAAACAATTGAATTATAGGCTAAATACGCTGTTTGTTGCCACCCAGGTCCCATAATGCAATGCGAAAAAAATAAACATTGACGTCACAAAAGATCCTCCTATTGACATGGGAAAAATTATATCAATTAGCGTCAAAAATTTTGATAATGATACATTTTTGGTTTATTGCCCAGCCCTACTCTTCATTTAGTATTTTATTTTGAAATTCACCAGATGCTTTACACTGATACGGTGTGTGATTTCCTGTCTAGCTCTGTGTTAACTGAGGAGCTTGACGCGTCGCTTTAAAAATAAAACCCAAGCATTTCTTCAGCGACACACGGAGACATGCCGCTGCCGTAACATAAGATGTTAGCTTAAAATGCATTCCTTCTTTTATTTTACCTGGTAGTTATTGCTGCATGTCTGATATCTAAATAGCAGCGAGTAGCTTTGTTTAATCCAGGCTTTTTTTTTTTCTTTCTTCCAGAAGTCCCATCAGCTGGCAGGCCAGCTGACGTCGGAGCAGGACGCCGTGGTGAGCCTCTCGGCGTACAACATCAAGCTAGTTTGGCGAGATGGCGAGGACATCATCCTGAGAGTGCCAATTCACGACATCGCCGCGGTCTCGTACATCAGGGACGACTCGCTTCACCTGGTGGTGATAAAAACAGGTAATGGTCAGATTGAACACAAGTCAGTTTGATTTCTTCATTAATAAAACGTCTGAACTCTGTTTATGTTTTGTTCCTCAGCCCAGGAGTCCGGAGGCTCTCCCTGTCCCAGCTCGTGTCCCGATCTAAACAAGTCCCAGACTCTGAGCTCGCTGTCGGAGGGCGGAGCCGTGCTCGTGGAGGTCTGCTGTCTGCTCGTCCTGGCTGTTGATAACAAGGTAGATTTGAGACGATGTCGAGTCTGAGCCATCAGACGTAATCAGAATGAACAGCTGACACCCTTTCTCCTCCAGGCTGCGGCGGAGGAGTTGTGTCATTTGCTCAGCCACGTCTTTCAGATCGTTTACACAGAATCAACCATAGACTTCCTAGACAGAGCCATTTTTGACGGAGCTACCACACCTACCAGATACCCTTCTCTGCATAGTGGTAAGTAGCAGAGACAGGCGGGTCAACCGTAAAACTTTTAATTTGTTAATTTTTGGGTCATTTTGAAGATGACTCTTCGTGTAAAGGAGACATCAGCGAGACGTTGGAGGGAGAAGCTAGCCCTTTGTAAGTATGACCGAGCCTCCATGAACACAAAGATCATGAGAGCTGAGAGCTGATTAGAAATAATGTCCTCAGTCCTTTCAAGATGGCAGACGGGAACTCTCCATCTGCCTCCGCCCCTGCGTCTCCTCAGGAGAAGACGGCGAGCGAAGGAGAGCTCAGTACCACCGCTGCAGAGCTGCTGCAGGACTACATGACAACAGTACATCCTCTCACCTTCCTTTATGCCTTTAAATAAATATTAAAGACTGTTTACATTTGAATCTGTGTTTTCTACACAGTTGCGGACGAAGCTGTCCTCCCAGGAGATCCAGCAGTTTGCTGCTCTGCTCCACGAGTACAGAAACGGTTCGTCCTTTCACGAGTTCTGCATCAACCTGAGAGTGCTCTACGGGGACAGCAGGAAGTTCCTCCTCCTGGGTACGAGCTCTGTTTTATTAAATAAACGGACACAAGTGCACCATCAGCGTCTGACTCAGCCGTCACCCCTGCAGGTCTGCGTCCTTTCATCCCAGAGAAGGACAGCCAGCACTTTGAAAACTTCCTCGAGACGATTGGGGTGAAGGACGGCCGAGGCATCATCACGGACAGCTTCGGCCGGTGCAAACGCACGGCCAGCTCCGCGTCAGATTCCACCGCCAATGGCAACGGCGCGACGGGAGGGAGCGGCGACAGCACGGCGTCCGACGAGGGCAGGGACGCCTCGGAGGGCGACGAGTGGGACCGCATGATCACAGACATCAGCAACGACATCGAAGCTCTCGGCTGCAGCATGGACCAGGAGGCTGCGACCCCCTGACACGTAGAAGCGCAGACATGAAGACGGCACTGACCCAGGATCTGCTTCCAAGCGTTTTCCTCTGATTATGAAGAGGACGTTTCTAAACTCCGCGTACACTCAGACCTCGTTGCTGTTGAGACAACAAATGCACTTATCCAGAGATTATGGTTGGAATTAGCCGGCTAGCTTTAGCATTTCAGATGGATTTTATCCCCTGATTTATTTTTAAGATGGTTTTTTAATCATTTACTGGCAGCATCTGCCTCTGCGATCTGTAATGTAGCAGCGGTCTCGGGTCGGTGCAGCAGGAAGCTGGAGAAGACGCCTTTCTGAAGCTCTTTGGTTTCCTCCATCGTTTCCACGTGGAGTTGCTGTGAAAGTGTTAACAGTTTGCTTTGTATAATTATCTTTTCCGATGTTCGGCTTGGTTTTTTACACTATTGTTTGTTAATCAGTGTTTACTCCTTTATTTGCGTTATTAACTGACCCAGAGAATGCTGTAGTGCGTGTGTGTGTGTGTGTGTGTGTGACAGATCCAGTTCATGGATGGCTGATGCACGTTTATTTGAGTTTTTTTTTATTACATCATCATTCAGGTCATTTTGTGATTGTGCCTGTACACTGCAGTACTACTAACAGACTGATCACCAAAATGTGGTTATTAAATAATTATTTACAGACTGTTAGTATTGCAGAAGTGCATCATGAAGTTGCATAAAACACCATTTTCCCTTACCTGACTCCTGTACTCTGATTTTTTTTTGAAGTGGAAATCAGCTCGTTAAATTTGACTTTACTTCGTGAAAGCTCCATCTAATTATGATCTTCTCATCATTTGCTTGGATGCGCCCAAGCTGCAAGGGAACTTGATGCTGAGAGTGATCAGAGGCTTGGGGATTAGCTTTAGCGCGTCTCAGGGAGGGGAAGTTGGCAGGACGGCTGTAGTTGGTCACATTCCATTCTCGAAGGCCTCTCAGCAGGCTCCTCCTTACTTAGCTTTAAATTATTTATCCTGCTAAATATCCAAAGAAATGGAGATTTATACATTTATATGAGCTGCACCAAAAACACAGTTTGACCCAATGACCAAAAATGGTCAGACTTTTAATGTGAAAGGTCAAAGTAGGACCAACCCCCACTTCTCAGGATTTCTTGAGCTGTAATTAGTTAAGTTTTGGTTCATCGGAGCTAAATCTGTCATGGATTTGCTATTTTTTTTTTCTCTTAATCTTTCAGTGAAACACATTCCTCCCCGTCTGTCTAACCACTGTTCAGGTTTGTTTCACTTATCTGGCTCAAAGAAACCCAGAAACACTTTCTCTAGATCAATAACTTGCATTTATGACTGTTTTTCTAACACACACCCAGATTTGCCTTGTTAACCTTTTCGTTTCAGTCAGGTCTCAGCAGAGCAGAGCAGAAAATCAAACAGGTTTACAGCTTGTTCGAGTCTTCATTTATCACAACAGATTTCATCATTTAGAAGCTGTATAAGGAAGTAGCCACTAGGGGGCGTATTTACATCTGAAAAATGCACAAATGGACAATTTATTAAACACTTGTCAGATTAGAATAAACTTGGGTAAGTCACTGTTTAATGTGCAGGTTTAATTACATCCTTATTTTAATATTTGATAATTCCACACAAACATTTAAAAAGTGGCTTTTAGCATTAAAACATTAAATTTTTCATCTTGTTTTTATGAAGAACCTTCAGCATTTAGATGGAAGGTTTATCCATGAATCTCACAGGGAGTTGGATAAAGTCATACAGCCGATCAAGCTGTGATATCGGTAGGGATGCGAAAAAATATGAATACACTGAAATACCATGATATTTCGTGTTACGATACTGAATCAATATTTAATATATTTCTTTTGTGTGGTGCAATTCAGACTCCGACTGCTAGGTGGCAGCAGATTTACCGCTTTCATTGTGACGTAACAATAACGCTGGATGTGTCTGGCCTCAATTTTACAATTAAATTCAGTCTTAAAAATTGCAAATATCGTGTTTTTTAATATCGCAATTGATCATATCGTCTCCCCTGTATCGTAATATATATATATATCGCATCTTCAGATTTTTGCTAATATACACCTCTAGTAGATAGCTACTGAATTTTAGCCTAGAATCTAGACCATCATTTGCCGAAGCAAAATAATTTTGCTTTGCATGACGATCTAGCAACGCTCCATAACCCTAACCCCGGCCAGTATTGTGGCTGGCCAATCGCAGCGTGCATATTTAGAAAAAAACAATTAGAAGGAGGTATTTGCGTTTTCTTTGACGGTGTATGGCGGACTGCTTCGTTGACTGACATCCGTAGCGGCGAGTACGTTGTTTGTTGTCCAATAGCGTGCGGAAACAGTTTGAAAGATCCCGCCCCATGACTGAGAGTCGTCAGTGGGCCGTGGCCAGACTCTATATTCACATGTATAGGATGGTTTGCCAGGCTAACTGAATTTGGTGTTTTAGACATTTATTATAGCATCTGCTTCAGTTTTTATAGCTAAAATAGTTGATCAAAAGCACAGATTGAAGCAGAAATCTGGAGTTTTTTCTTAAAAGACACCACCTAGAGGTGAAAAAATGTATTGCGCCTTAAGCTCCTCGCCGTGATTACGACTGTCTGGAAGCAACACCTCTAGGCGGGCAACAGAGCTAGAACACATTAACGGTTATTATGCTGTTAAATGTTGCTGAAACATGACATTTTGCCAACACAGAATAGGGTCAGACTATCGGATTTCTAAAAAAAGTCATATATAATTCCTAAAGAGGGGAAGTTGCCAGATTCATGTTTAGACTGAAAACCAGAAGAAAAGATTAATTCATCTTTTAGTCACGGCCCTTCAGCATCTAGGTGTCTGACCTGCACTTACAAGCCCCAAGCCTCCACTCCTAACATGTTTCTGCAGAGTGAGCTGCTGCTGACGAGCACCTGTGACTGATATCAGAACACAGCATCAAAAGACAGGAAGTCTTAAAATCCTGATGAAGATTTATACTTTTTTTGCTTTTATTGTGTCCGTTTATTTCCCAGATAAACACAAATAACCCAGGAGAAAATGAAAATGATGTTCCAAGGAAAAGGCTTTTCTATAATTTTCCACTTCTGCTGTTGGTTTTGTTTATTTGTGCTCTCGGTTGTATCCAAGTGTTCCCCATGACCTCTAAACTCTATATTTCCATACAAATAAACCGTTAAATACAATTTCATTCTATTTATTTAAATAATTCTTAAAGTTCCCTTAAAAATAAAGTCAATAAAACTGGACTCACTTACTTTAGTGTCTATTAAACCTTGATCTTAGCAGCACATATTTAAGATGTGCCCACATCCTCCTACTCTAACGGCTCGGTGAGTCTGAAAGCCATCTGGGACTGGCTCCAGCCTCGCTTCACCTCGGCGTGGCTCCTGTCAGCTGTTCCAGTTTGCAGCTCGGCTGTGGTGAGAAGAGACTCTCTGTGGTGTCACATCTGCTACGTTCCTGCATCCCAGCTCCTGGTGTGTTACAATCTGAATGAAGCACAGTCCCTAAAACAGTGGAGATTTTCTTTGTTAAATAACGTGACCCACTTTTAAAATCAGTGTTTGCTGTTTTATGCTTTAGCCTCAGACGTTGTGTCTGGTTTCACGCCCGTCAGACAGATAGTGCTGGGGCTTCATGACCGTCAGTTTGTCATGCAAATGAGTTGGTTTGAGCATGAAATTAATAACATGGAAGGACGGAGATGAATCAAAGAGTAAACTTCTCTTGAACTCAGCTAATTTGAATTTTTATTCATGCTGAAAATATATTCTGGATTAAAACTTCTTGTTTTGGTTCTGTTTTTTTTATTTAACCAGGAAGAAAATCCCATTGAGATTAAAAATCTCTTTTTCTAGGGAAACCTGGTCACTTTCCACCGCCCTCCAAAAAAAGATGACAGTATATAGAAGAGGAGCTCATGCGTGAAAACTTCACATTCAGCAAAAACATCAAGATCAAAAGTGATGAAGAGATTATTTGCAAAACTTTACGCACACACAGATCAGCTCTATTTCTGCAGATTACAGTTAATGGTTTGGGATTAATCTCCAACTACATCAGATTTATCAGATCTGATGGGAGGATTTCTAAAAGAAAGCAGCTAAAGAATTTTAAAAGTCTTTGAGAATAACAATATAGTTCTGAAAGCTTATTATTTAACCAAAAATAGATAAAAAATGTAAATTCTCATGACATATGGGCCAAATATGTTCCACTAAAACTGCCGTTTCCCATAAATCAGTGAGTCTGACAAGTTTAAGTCTGTAATTCTGTATTTGTGGTCCATCTGAGCCTTAAGGAGGCGCATCTCCAACCCTGAACTTCACCATCCATCTGGTTTTTACTCTGACTTTATGAGCTTAAATATCAAAGGAAAACCTCCTTAAAAGCAAATTTCTTGGTCAGAAAAGGGTTGCCTCAAATTAGAACTGCATCTTTAACATCATAAGGTCAAAAGAAGGAGCCACATCATCGTTTCGTTGGGTAAACAAGCTTCCAGATGAATATATTTCAAAGATTTTCCATTACAAGCAAGAGTACAGCGAAAGGCAACGTAACGAGGCTAACCGAGAACATCATGAGTTTCAAATAAAGTAGAAACATTTCTTGCTCTATTTGAATCAACATTAAGGCATCTTTTAAAAAGCTGAAAACATTCAGGTTAATATACAAAATATGGTAAAAATCAGTGTTTACATTGTAACATATATTTAAATATATCAGTTTATGATATCTAAACAGCAGTTACAAGATGCATGGAACTAAAGGGACAGTTCAGATCTTTTGAAGCGGGTTCCTTAGAGAAACAGTTAAATTCTGACCAGATTGAGAAGCTAACGGCTAGTCTGAGTGAGTCAAAACAACTTTCAAAAACGTCACAATAGTTCATGCCCATGCTGTTTTATAAATGTTTACATCAAAATACATTTGGACTTACAGTTATTTTCATAGAATTCCATGGTTAGCAGCTAGCTGTAGCGCTTCCTGTTAGTTGTCAGGATCTGAATGGGACTGGACTGAACAGACAGAAACGTGAGTTTGAATGTGGCGTGTTGTATGACCCAAACGCGGAGTGGTCTGACACTGGGTTTGAACAGATAGGAACCATGGCACACAGCATGAAGGGAAACGAGAATGCGTGCTGTTCCAAAATAAAGGAAACGACTTACTGGTAGTTGACTGGACTGGTACGGACAGAGCTCTGGAAGCGACTCTGGAAGCAATCGGAACGCTAATTGAGCCGGAACGCCAAAGCAATGACTGAGCCCCGAGCTCCCTCATATACTCCCGTACAGATGACGTGGGCAAGGAAGTCCGGTGTGGGGCATGATGGGTTGTGGAATCCTGAAGCTGGGAATGACTGGGGTGATGCAGGCTGGTACTGGAGTTCTGGGGCAGGTTTGGGTCTGAGGTGGAGGTCGAGGAGCCAGGATCGTGACATTAGGTGTGTAACGCTTTTATGGCAGACTCAGATGAACAATGTGGTCAGAAAAAACTTCAAAAGATTCACACTATCACTTTGAGTCAACAGTAACGTGAAACTGATAACGTCCAAAATGTGGATAGAAATACATTTGAAACTGCTTCAAAATGCAAACAATCTTTTTCAAATCACAACAGCATGAAGCTCTAAAAACCTGCTGTGGCTTTAAGACATAAAGGTTGCTGTGTATACAATAGCTGTCGTGCAATAATAGTGAAATAAAAAGCATAATATGGATGTAAAAGTAAAATTTCTTTAGGCAAATATTTGATCAAAACAAGTCCAGTAAATAAGATTAACACTTTTCTTTGCACCATTTAGCAGAGTGAGAATCGTCTGGAGTTAATATTCATCTTGGTGACACCAATGAGTCTCAGCGGTGCCGAGAGTCCGAGCCCCGGGGTGACAGGGCACTCACACAGCAGGTCGGACAGCTCGTCCTTCTCCTCCAGGCCAAAGGTGGCGTCGTTGAGCATGCTGCGATGCTCGTGGCACATCTGCTCGATCTTGAGCAAGTTGATGTCGTTCCGGAGTCGTATGAGCTGCCTCGCTAGCTGCTGGTCCTGCAAACGCATATCTGTCTGCAAAAGAGAGAATTGATGCTAGAAAGTTAAATTCAAGCAGATTTATTACATCTACATTAACCAAATACCCCTTTAGGTTTCATTTCTTCTTGTGTGGCAGAGCCCCCCGAAAAAAAAAACTCACAGTGGGACATCATGCATAAACAAACTCCTCCTTTTTGTCCACTATGTCCATGCACCTGCACAAAGATCACAACCATGTGAGGTCTTTGTGGAGACACGGTGTGCTCCCACACTGCGAGAGCTTGCATCAGTGGCTCTTTGTGTGCTCGCTGCAGCCTCATGGATCGTGGCTGAATGTGCAGAGTAATTGAGCAGAGTAAAGATATTTACACTCGCAGAAACTCTGTGTCATTCTGTTGTCCGATTCACCGCCAATCACACCGTCCAACATGAACAGGGTTCTTCTGGCCGCTAATTGGACAGTGTTAGCTTTGTTAAATTCAAACTGACTAACTAGCATAAAGTTTTGTGCAAATTTTGGTCAATTTCTCAAAAATTAAACAAAGAACTGAAGCCTCACCAGCTCTCTTCTGAGCCAAGACAGAGCTTCGTCGATGCTTTCAAACCCCTTCAGCACACCTGATTGCAGTTTGCCCTCACTCTCCTCTGCAGCATGTGTCACTGGGTCTCCTTTAGGCTCCTCTTGGAACTGGTATTTTTCAACCCCTGACTCTTTGAAGCTTTCTGCCTCCAGCCGGGCTTTCCACTCCAGGTAAGACGGCCTTCTGGTCTGCAGTCTTAATTTCTCCGTCAAAGCTTTTAGAGTCATTAGATGGTCATCTGCAGGCAAATCCACACTTTCCTCACAGGCTGCTTCCTGCAGCTTATTTAGCCTGCTCACCACGATCTGTGGGGTCGAGGTTGCATCCATCATCAATCTGTTAAATGCAAAACATAAAAATCATAAATAAATGGGATTAAGACCTTCAGCTTGGGCAGCATGCACACCTGTCAGCTTTTGTTGTGATGCTTGCAGAGAAAACCAATGTCAACCATTTCCAATGTGCCAAACTTTTCAAGGACTTAGTTAACAACACTGTTAACCTTAAGAATGAATGCTAAGCTTTCCACCTGTTGTGAACGGGATTTATCGCCTCGAGCAGTCTTACCTGGTCAAGACACAGGACATCCAATAATTCAGACATTTGGCCATTTTTTAAATATTCTGCAGAAACCCTGCCTGAAAGCTGATTAAAAGGCAGGCACATCCAGCATGTGGGCAGAACAGCGTTGTTACAATTGACACCATGCCTTTGTGTTAAGCAAACTGTGCCGTTTTCGGCTGTTGTGCATTCTTTTTTTTTCGTTGTGAAGACTAATACAAAAATCCTTGCTTATGAGGCTGAGTTGGCGAGCTGTCGTTTAGAATGACGGACCAAAGGCAACCTATCAAACAGTGTTGTACAGTTTCTGAAAAATCTGCATTAACTGATGTCTCTTTTCCCATCATCCTCTTCTAAGAGTCCAAATCCAATAATAGTGATAAAGCAACAGCTAAATGCAGGAATATGGCTTTCCAAGATGATGCACATGCCTTACATTATTCGTATTATTAACCCTAACCCTAACTCCCTTGTCCTCTAAGTCAAAATATGACAGATCGGAGGTTCAGTTTGTTTGTTTGGCACAACTGGCCTAACTTAAAAGTAGTTGTCATATTTGCACCGATGTTTAAAATGTGCGTGATACGAGATATGTAATGTTAGTTACCTAAAATTATTCTGGTTTTTTTTATGAGGGCGGGACTTTGCATATATTGGTATTAGTTTTTGTCGTATTGGAAATTAAGTCACCCAGCCTTTCCACTGGATGCGTAAGCAGCGCGTAACATAATAGGCGTGCATTTCAGACACGAAACAACAGCCAAAGTGTTCCACGCCGCTGGTCCTGCGATGTTACAAAATAACGGGAGAACTGCAAGATCACGCGTGATTTCGGTAGTTTATGCGATAACAAGCAAGGATAAAGACGACAGCATGCATCCAAAAAGGTTTGTGGTTTATTTTCTGTCGGCTACGAAGGTTTTACAGGAAATTACGTCGTTTTTTTTAACTAGTTAAAGAACTGGAAATCTGTTTTTGAAAGTTTCCAGATGTTTTACACTGCTTTTGTGTTTTACTTCCTGTCTGGCCTGATTTGAAATGCGAAGTTTGACTTGTAGTGTAAGCAACGTGTCCAGTGGAAACGCACCCATCCACTACAATTGCTGCGTACTATGTTTCACGGATGTTACGCAACACTTAATTGTCCGACGGAAAAGCCAAGTTAGACTATATCTTGGATGGTATATTGGATATCGGTAAAAATGTCAATATCAAAGATATTTTATAGAAATGCAAAATGAGTAACATGCTGTTTAAATGTTGCAATAGGGTCCTAAGCAGGATTGCAAGTAACTGGTTGATGGAAAACCCAGTATAAAAGATTAACCCATATTTTAGTAGTAGCTTTAGGCTAGCTCGAGCATTCTCGACCATTTTAATAGCGTTTTTCTTTGACCATCATAAAGAAATTCCATGCTACATGCAATGAAAATCTAAATATTCAATCTAATTCCTTCAGCTTCAGTTGTGCATTTCTACACACCACAAACTACAACCGGGTTTCTGCTTGAAGGTGGTGCAAACAAACAAAAGCTATGAGCTTCTGCTCTGTGTCCTGTTTGTGCTCAGTTATTCCATAATGAGCCCAGCAGAGCAGCAGACTGCTCTGGTGTTATGATCGACTCGGCTGTCGTTCATGGTAGAGCGGACCTCTGACTGGGAAAAGTAGCTGACTTATGAATGCCAACAAACGAGCCCACTTCATACTCTTCACAGGAATCAATGTGTCCCCTGAGACCCTGTTGAGGAGCAAGTGTGTGTGTGTTTATTTAATCTGTAAAGACTGTACTGTTTACTCTAATACAATAGATTTTAATACAGAATGCTGAGCTAGAAATATGCAAACATCTGCTCAGCCTCTTGCAAGTTTAACGTATTAATGATGAAACTCATCCTGTCACGTGCCAAACATCCTTTATTTTGCTTTCAAACTGAATGTACCACACCAATTAAAATCATTTTGCAGGGTTGGACTGTGTGACATGCCAAAACCTGCAGTCTGACTGAGCAGCTTAGAGAGTTTGGCTCCCGTATCTGGAGCATGTGTACAAAACAAACACCTTTTCTGCCTTTTGGGGCGATGCTTCTCAGATAATAGTTGTGTCTTTCAGATGGCTGGCCTTTCAGTGCTGATAGAGGATTGTGGAGCATTGCTGCAAGATTTTTTTTAAATTTATTTTAAATTGTCAGTCACAGGAGTTGGTTAGATAACTGAACCAACAGGTGCTGTTGCATTTCTTTTAGCAGAAAATTATGAATTAAAAACTAAACTGTAATATGTTGTTTTTTACACTATAATAAGAAAAACGCTAATTAATTCTCTATTAAAGCCTCAAGTACATCTAGATATTTATGATGAAAGGAATGTTGATAGCATATAAATATGTATTTATTTATTTATAATCGACACTAAAATGTAAGTTTAAAATTATGGTTTATTTTGTTCAACTATAGTTTTATGTTATGGGATAATTTATTTGATAAAATATTAATTTATGGGCTAGAAATAAGGATCGTGAATGGTAAAAATAAATAAAACTATTCCAGTTTCACCTTTAGTGATGGTGTTTGCTCTATTTTTCTACATTTTGGGTTTTCGAGGTACTAACAAACTTCTAAAGCTAACATCGTGCTGTTTTCTTTCTTTCTTTTTCTCAGACTTAACTTCAAATATTCAAAAATACAATTAGCATTTTATATAAACTCTCGTTTACCTTGTGAGAACGTCGCAGCGTCGGCAGAAACCTGGCAGGCGTCTCGTTTAGTCCGGCAGCTCACAGGGACACTCGTTTCTGAGTAGGGAGTGTACCGGAGGAGGGGCGGGGACACCGCGTCACGCTCTGGCTGCTTGGAAACACCCCCAGAAATGTAGTCGGGCTTCCCGCTGCACTGATACCATCGCAAGTGCGCCACAGTCTGATAAGCAGGCATCATTACCTCACATTTAATCACAAATACAGAAGAAATCAGAAACACATTTTCTCATTATTTTTTTATTCTTTCTGTTTTTTTAGTAATTTATGATAAATTCTCCAAGAATAAATAAATTCCCAAAAAAATGTCAAATGTAAAATATAAACTTTACACCTGAACATTTTAACAGCTGTGCCATGTTGACGTATAAAAGTGTTGCATTTTAGTGCTGATTGTCAAAAGGGTTCAGCGTGTTCCTATAGGAATATAAAAGTGTGCTACTGTTGAGACATTTTCACCAAACTCACTGTTAATGCATTTATGTTCTAAATGGACTAAAAATATAACAAAAGACATTTTATAACAATATTAAACCACAAATAAAACAAAACAGGAACAAAAACGTCCTACGAGACACGTCAGTGTGCAAAATGACAAATTATAATTCTGTTTATTGAACTAAAAAACAGCATCACGTAGCTGGTCCCTCCTCTAGCAGCAGCCATGTTGTTATTATCCTGTGACGACTCTTTTTATAAAGTCAGCTCCTCGATGTCATCATCAAACGATGTGATAGCGCGGACGGCAGGTCTGCTTTCTGCTACCTGCAGGGTGCTGATGGAGGATGCTGGAGGGATGGATGACCCAGAGCTGAAGCTGAGGAGTCCATCCCGTCTGGAACGCGCTCCACTGGGAGCCGGAGGGCTGTTAAGGACCTCCATTCTGTTACAAGTTCTAAGGCCGTCGTCTGGCAGCATGGCCTGTGCACCGAAAAGCTGCTGCAAGAGGCTCGCCTTCTTGTCTTTCTCCACTTTCTTGTCTTTCTCTACTCCTATGAAATGGAAAAGTCCTGCGTCTCCATCCTCTTTGAGCGGAGGTGCAGGGAAGCCAGAGGAAACTCGAGGGGTGGAATGCCCAAACGAAGGCGCGTAGCTTCCAAACGCCAGCTCATCACTGGAGGTTTGGGACTGCAGCGCTCTCCTTCCGATTCCCGCCGTCACGGCTCCGCTCTCAACACCGGGTCGCCTTCTTCCACCGTCCCTAATCCCAGCAGGAACACCGTCCTTGTCCTCTAACTCCGTCAGGCTGAAAATCAAAGTGTTTTGGTTTTTCTGCTCAGGAGGATGGAACTCACTGGGAATCCTGGTGGACTCGGAGAGGGGTCCGTTGTTTAGACGCTCTGTTTCACGCGTCTTAGCCGGGAGCGTCTCCTTCTTCTGACGTGCTTCCTCTGCTGCTTGCTGATTGGACAGAGACTCTTGGTTCCACCTCATCACCTCCTCCTGGACATGACCTCTCTTCCAGTAGTTCTCCTCTTCTGTCTGGTTAAAACGGGAACTTGTTTTCTTTTTATCTTCCTCTTCCTTCTCCAAACCTAAAACAGAGATTTAAATATAAGATCCTGACTTCTGTTTTCACCTTTTGACATTTTACTCGTCGTTAGTTGATTTTTACCATCACTTGGTCTGTTTGCCTTCTCCTTAAGCACATTCAGATCCGGACCGAGTCGCTGTTTCTGCTCTTTTTGCTTCACAAGCTTCTTCTCCACATCCTTCTCTTTTTTCTGGTCTTCATCCACGCTCTTCTGTGCTTCCACCTGTTGGCCGATTCTATCAAGATGCTGCAGAGAGAATTTTTACAATAGAAAGAGCATCAGGAAGAGGATGAGAGTGGATGGTGATGAAATGCAGATCTGGTCACCTTTAGGGACAGGTATTCGTCAGGTCCCTGCTCGCTGAGCTCGTGGACATCGCTGATGCCAGGGGGGGGCGTGGGGAAATCCAGACTGGGAGCTCTGTCCTCGGTCTGTACCGCCTTCGTGCTGTTCCTGCTGGGACCTGCGTGGAACACAAACACAGTATTTAGTTGTTCTGATCCATGAGGGTTCCTGTTTGCTCTACCTTTCTGCCTCGAGCCACCGTCGACCTCCTTTCGTAACGAGGGCTTCATCATGCGGTTGGCGTAAATATTCCTGGCATCTAGTTCTCTTTCTTTCTCCTACGACAGAAAAAAAGCAACACGATAGCGTCTCAGGCTGAGGCGTGAGTTGTAACAGCGGCTCGAGCGTGTTGCACCTTGAGTTTACTGCTCAGCCGTTCCATCTCCTCCTGCAGATTCCTGATCTCCTCCAGAGCGCCGATCGTCTTCTTCCTCTCTGAACCCAGCTGCCTCTGATGGCTGCCATTGCTCAGCTCCATGCTGCGCTCCAATTCCTGCAAATAAAAAAAAAATTCATATTAGCAAATTTTTAAAAGAAATTGATTAACAAATCACCACTTTTTAAGTGAGGTCACCTTAATTTTTCGTTCTGCCTCTTGAGCTCGTGTTTTCTCTTCTTCCAGCTTGCGGCTCAGTTCGTCTCTGGCTCCTAACTCTCGCTGGTCGATCAATTTCTTCAGTCGCGCGATGGTCGCGTGGCTCCTCTGCAGCTGCTCCTGGGTGTCCTTCGACCGGCGCTCCGCTGCCCTTTCTCGCTCCTGCGTGCGCCTGAGTCTCTCGCGCAGCACGTGGATCTCGTTGGAGTGGCGTGACAGAAGCTGGGAAATCTCGCTCTCTGTGTCATCGTAATGCCGCAGAGCTTTCTCCTGTCGCACCTGAAGCTGCAGCGTGAAAAGATGGTTTTATATTTCACAACTTTTGCCCTTTGGACTAAATTTAATTCTCAAAATTGAAACCAGCAAAGCAGGGTTAGACCGACTTGTTTGAGGATGCGGTTCTCCTTCTGCAGTTCATCCGTGCGCTGCTGCATCTCAACGAGAGCGTTACGCAACTCATTGATCTTCAGGAGGCGGGCTGAGAGCATTTTCTTGGTCACCAAGTCCAGATCTTTAGGCAGTGCTGAATCCTTGCTTTGGGACCGGGGCCCCCTGTGATGCTGCTGGGTCAGGGCCAGGCCCCCAGGTCGCTGTGGCCGAGACACACCCCTGCGCCATGCACCACCTAAGGGGGAAAGAAAAAAAGACCCACTGTGTCAAAAACTTTGACTCGATTGATTTGGTGAATTCAAAACAATTCAATAATGTGGCATATACTGCCATCTTCTGGACAGTAAGTTAAACTACAGCAAATGTTAAAGAGCTTCTTGATATAAATACCAGTTTTGTGGAAGGAGTTTCTAGATATTTGCTTTGCCCGCAGCCCTCTTTTAGCTGTAGGGGATGGAGTTCGCGAGCGGGCGAATGGTGAAAGGGAACGCTCCGACGGTGTGACATTCTCATAATCATCTGAGTAAAATGACCCATCGCTTCTTTCCTCCCCATCTGAAATCCGGTCCCGATCTGGATCTGAATCCCACGGTCTTGTTTTTGATCTGCTCCTGACGCCGCCGTCATTTTTGTCCTTGTTGTGAACTTTATCCTGAGAATTCCTTTTGTGCTTCCTGATGGACGACGCTCGAGATTCTGCCCTTGTACTTCGATGGGAATGACGACTCAGATCCCGGTTGTCTTCGATTGGATCGTCTTTTTTGCCATCATCCATGTTGTCACGTCAATCAGGTTTGCTGGATTTAGGCAAAGAGAGACAGAATTGAAGCAGAGGCACAATTTAACAATTAAAAATAATCCTGTAAACTTTTCTTAAAACATTTATATTAGAAAAACGAGGACACTGCTGTTCTTAAACAGATCTAAGCAGCTAGTCCAACTGGTTTCACTCAGGTTTACTGTATTATGTGTCTTGGTCACCAGGCGACCAGGCATGTGAGCTAGAACTTTCCATGGGACTGTATTAGGCCTGATATCACTACGGAACCCGTGTCCCCTGGTGCTTCTCGCGCTGCTCTGATTGGAACAGGAGCTGAGTCAGGGACATGGTGAGACATGAAATGTTTAGCAGTGAGACGGTAGAGTGTGTCTGTGTCTTGATGTTAATAAGAGAGTCCATATTAATCTTGTTTGGCAATTATCATTGCTAAGTATTTTAAAGAGCCAAATAATACCGTCTGTTTACAATAAAATGTACAAATAATTAAAATAAAAGAGATAAGAAACAAATGAAAGCCAGGTTTTAGCTGCTTCTCATTAATAATCTAAATTATATTGATAAGTGTAGCCACTGGTTTCTAATTTAGCAATGATATAGGGAAATTTTTTCCATTATTAATGCATTTTTTTAAGAACAGACACATATGGTGCAAGAAAAAACACTGAAATTAGAAAATAAAAGCATCTGTGAACCCTAAGTAAAGCAGGCTCCATATGTAAACAAACAAACCTTACATTAAAACTCAAACCTATTAGTAATTTTAAAAAGCTATATGTTTATTAACATCAGACAGAAATAAAAACAAGAATATTTAAAACACAAATCAGGCCGATTTGCTTGGATAAGATCTTTCTCTCGCTCTGGATTTATTTTCAAGCTACTCTGCTACTTTTGCTATTATTATCTAGCATTATATCTGTTTGTAACGGTGTCTAAGAAGATAAGCTCTGTAAAAACAAACGTAAATCACGCTCTGACTCACGACAGCTGGTTAACAACTCTGGTTAATCCGTGTGTAATCGACAGGTGTATTATTACCAAACAGCAGCAAAACATAACCTAAAGGCAGTAACACGTTTTAATTGGGCTATTTTCGAGTGTATGCGTATGAAAAATACCATAAAAGTAGCAAGAAAACAACACAAGGGGAGCCTCTGCCTAAAGATTAACAACAATCCGTAAAGCTAGCGGTTCTCAGAGACAGCTAAGAGTTCCACAACAATCGAAAACTGCAGTCAACAAGTAGATTGTGGTTTAAGGTACAAACCTAGAGTGTCTTCAGTTTAAATATATATAAGAAATGTGTATATATGGACCATGGTTTGGACCAGCGTGTCTGTGTTTGCGCCTATTTCAAGCTCATTGCTAATTTTAGTTTTCCGATTGTTAGCTAATATTAGCCTATTAGCTAGAACTACTAGCAAGCTAGCTCGATTTTAGCTGGTTTATATCTAACGTCAACAATTACAACTCTGAGCTTCCTCCCTTTTATGGAATACAACTGTAACGAAGGACGTTTTAATGAAATATGTCACTTTATAATCCGCAACAAAACAGTGACCAGCAGTAATCTCTGTTACCTTTATCTTTTAATCCGAGGTTTGCTTCGGTGTAGCTCGCGACGCCGTGCCATGGCAACCGCAGCACGGAAGGGTTGCAATATCTCCTATCACCAAGAGGGGGCGCTGATGATCTTGTTGCTGTCATAGATCTAAACATGTAGTTGTGTTTTATTCCCCCTAGTTTTCAATAACGAAATGGGACTAATGTTGCATTAAAACTGAATAAAAAATAAATAAATAAAAACTACAACCTAATAACATTTATTTGTTCTCACACGTTTGTTTTAATATTCTAATTAATTAATTTTATTTTGAGTTTATCATAGACCAAGGGAGTCCAAACATTTCAGAAAAAGGGGCCAAAATTAAAGAAAGTACCCTCAAACAACAAAATTCTTAAAATTTTAACTCACAAAATAAAAAATAATAATGTATTGTATTTTTTCTATTTGTCCTGCTAGAATAATCTTTAATAAATACAAAATTGTATTGACTACAACAATGTATTGTATATATTTTTTGTCATAAAATCAAAAAAGGACGAGTGTTTGGCTTGAGAAAAAAAGAATAGCATCAAATTCTCTGCACTTTCAAAATAAAATACATGTCTTACATTTGAAAGATATATTTATTATTATTATTATTATTATTATTATTATTATTATTATTATTATTATTATTATTATTATTATTATTATTATACATTAATATTTCTACAAAACAATCCCAATCAAGTAAATACAAAACACGGGCTAACTTCCTGTCATCGTTTTATTTTGAAAAACTAACCGGAAATTCAAAGTTAAGCTCGGTGCGTGTTTTCTGCCTTCAAAGAGCGGCTGTTTTATTATCATGGCTCAGTTTAAATACCGGAGCAGCGCGTCTCCTCTCCTCTGAAACACATGTCTCGTTACGAGTTTCTGTCTTAGATGTTTTTGGAGAAAAAAATCATCGCTACCGACAAACAATTACCCGAGCGTCTGACGTTCAATTGGGATTATAATGGTCATCAAGGTTTACGTGGCTTCCTCCAGTGGATCTCTGGCGGTGAGTGTTTCCAAACGAGTCAGAAAACTCAGCAGGCAGGCAGTAACCCATTACATTTTATTATGCAACAGAGTACTTGCGTCTGTTGACAAGCAGTGAAATCAGTGAGCGTCATTCATGCAGATGAGGCGGCTTTTAAAAAGCAGATTTATAATTTAATCTTTAGATTTAGGCGAACTGGTCTGTTTTTATCATTTCCCCCAAAAAAGACGCAGCATCAGAATAATAAACACCAGAATGAGTAACTTTATTATTATTGTTGTTGTTAATATTATGGCCTCTAACATACATTGATACACTTTAATCAGTGTGCTCCTCCTTAAACAAGCCCTAGTTGTATTTTTAAGTCACATTTTAAACTGAACCACTCATTTACCATTTTAGGAAAAATAAAACATACTCCCCACTTGTTTCCTGAAGCATACCCTGAACGTTTATTGCATCCAAATCTTAAAATATTTCACAATAATAGATAAAAGCAAAGAGCAGTCAGCTCTTTTTTTGGCAAACAGCTGGCTCAGATCTTCCAGAGAGCCCAGCTGATAGGAGAGTGAGCAGAAAAATCATCAAACAACTCTGTTGCACGAATGCCTGCAGAATTAGGTAATGGTACAAATGAGTAATATATTTATTTTAACATGCTCGCTCTAAAGAAAGGGCCCCTATAATCTGTGCCTGTTTACAAAAGGAGGTATTTTTTTTTTATTCCTATCACACATGCATTAAGAAACACACATTCTTCATATTTTTCCTTCTCTTTCATGCTTAGACTAAGTTTTACCCGCTTGAATAAGCAGCTTTCAGGTCAGTTATGTGAGTGTGGCGCTCATGTGAGTGTAATTCAGCCTGAATGCTTCTGATTTGACTTTCAAGTGGTTGAATAAAGAAGAAAAGAGTGGATCGCCCAGCAATAAGAGGTGTCAGATCACTGCTCGTAGTCTAGTTTTATGTTAAATCTGGCAACCATGGACTATAAGTAGAACAGCACTGAGCACAAAAGGTGTGGCCTTATTAAAAACATAATCAGTTTAACAACAGCTGATTAGTGGAGCGGAAACGATCAGGACAGAATAGATGAAATGCAAATGAGTTTATCCAGTAAATAAAGATCTGTCTCATTGGGTCATGCCATCATTTGTGATAATCCTCATGAATGAAGGCTTTATTGTTGTGTTTTGCATCTTTGTGGTTATTTCAGGTTTCATTATTGATTATTATTTTATGGTCCAGCCACTAGATGTCCTCCATCCTTCTTGTTTGCAGCTTCTCTTGTTCCACCTGCTCACGATCAGCACACCTGTTGTCACTCTGTGGCTCCGTTCAGTTGGAAAAGAGAGGCGGTGTCACCTTTGTGATGACTGAAGACATAAAGGCTCCAGAAATCACCTGATAGCTCCCACTGAGAACGTTGTTCAGCAGAAATTAGGATTTTATTTATTACATTGAGATCATATGCTAACAGTGGGTCTATATCTAGCTTTGACCTTTGGCCTTCTGCTCGTTAACAGACCAGATAAAGCAGCTTTCATCATCAGACAATGAGGAGCTTAGAGATAATAGATGTGATGTGTTTATAAGTAACCACAGAACAGTCCCTCATTGTCTTTAATCAAGAACAATAACACCATTGTTGTTCTTAGATGCCCTAAATTATCACACATAATCACATATTAACGTACACACAGTGTTTTTATAATCTTTTGTCCTCAGAAGGAATTCCTAAAAATAAAGCCAGATCTATAACATTTAGACGCTTAAACACCTTCAATTTTACTTGTTTGCATTATTTTAATCCCAGGTTGTGTAATTTTAATCAGCTTGTTGCTTTACTAATAGACACATTTATTCTGTGCATAAACGTGACCTCATCAGGTTTTCACACAACGCAGATAGAAACAACTCGATAAACAAGACAAACCACAAGTATTTGAAATGTCCACCATGGTCGTGTCGTCTTCCCAACGTGGTGTAAGCACCAGAGAGAGGAAAGAGATAATTCTAGGTTTATTTATTTAGATTTTCCCCACTCTCTAATTGACGTGGGACATTTCTGACTTCTAAAAATATCTTTGGATGTTTCTTTCCCACAAAAGTCACAAACAAGGACAGGACAGTGTCCCAGAGGTCAGCTCTGTTGGGAACGGTTGAATCCGTCCCAGAACACAGCGGTTTTCTCCATTCACAGATTTTATACACATACCTGTGTTTTTAAAGAGCAAGTTCACTTAGAAGCTGTTTTTACTTGATATTTTTGACCTATGATCGGTCACTTGGAGTTTCACATGCAACCTAAACGTGAAAATAGTCTTCTACCCCTGTTTCCTGCATTAGTCCCAGACTTAGAATATGCAGGTAAACGCTTGGATTAGAAAAACCTGACAGATCTATGTCACATCTTTAAACTAGCATTAATGGACTCACTCATCTTGACTCACGACTATTTGACTACATTTAAATTCATTGCTGTTCACATTAAATCTTCGTCTGAAACATTCAGAGCATGAATAAATATCATTAATCGTCTTAAAATTAACTTCTTTCATTTGAAAATACATGTTTTCAGAAAAGGCACTTGAGCCATTGCTCTGCCTTCTTCTCAAAATTCCCACGCAGCAATGGATTGTGGGTAATACACATCCACATCGATGCAGACTTGGGTGAAGTGCAGATTAAGGGTGCAAAAGGGGCATGGTCACCTTCTGCACTTGAGAATCAGCACAACCTACGCACTCGCACACTTGACCGGGAACGCACAATTGAAGGGTGCAAGGGTGGAAGTGTGAGTATTGGGATTGGGCCTTCTGCTCCCCATGCCTCTGGCTCACGTCTACTTCCTGAAGCAAGAGCACCAGAGCTTTTATCCCACAGAGATCGACTCACAAGGCATTAATTTATACTAGAGACCACTTTAAATGTGTTGAAAAGAAAATGCAAGAACTTGGTCTTTAACAGGTGATGGTCACTCAAAAAACCCTGAAATATGTTTTAATTGCAAATCAAATCCAAATTTAATTATCTAGCGTTTTCTGTAATTTAGAAACTGGTCCACCATCCGGCGCCTCAGGAGGGGAAAGCAGTGCACTACCAACACTGTTTACAGTGGGGAGGGTGTGCTGCTGACCTCGACTCGGGACGTTGTGAATCGGTGGGCCGAGTACTTCGAAGACCTCCTCAATCCCACCGGCACGTCTTCCAGTGTGGAAGCAGAGTCTGGGGACTTTGGGTTGGGCTCTCCAATCTCTGGAGCCGAGGTCACTGAGGTGGTCAAAAAAACTCCTCAGTGGAAAGGCTCCGGGGGTGGATGAGATCCGCCCGGATTTCCTTAAGGCCCTGGATGTTGTGGGGCTGTGTTGGTTGACGCGGCTCTGCAATATCGCGTGGACATCGGGGGCAGTTCCACTGGATTGGCAGACCGGGGTGGTGGTCCCCCTATTTAAAAAGGGGGACCGCAGGGTGTGTTCCAACTACAGGGGGATCACACTCCTGAGCCTCCCTGGTAAGGTCTATTCAGGGGTTCTGGAGAGGAGGGTCCGTCGGATAGTCGAACCTCGGATTCAGGAGGAGCAATGTGGTTTTTGTCCTGGCCGTGGTACACTGGACCAGCTCTATACCCTTGGGGGGGTCCTGGAGGGTGCGTGGGAGTTCGCCCAACCAATCTACATGTGTTTTGTGGATTTGGAGAAGGTGTTCGACCGCGTCCCTCGGGGGGCCCTGTGGGGGGCCCTGTGGGGGGTACTCTGGGAGTATGGGGTACCAGGCCCCTTGATATGGGCTGTTAGGTCCCTGTACGACCAGTGTCAGAGCTTGGTCCGCATTGCCGGCAGTAAGTCGGGCTCGTTTCCGGTGAGAGTTGGACTCCGCCAAGGCTGCCCTTTGTCACCGATTCTGTTCATAACTTTTATGGACAGAATTTCTAGGTGCAGCCAAGGTGGTGAGGGGATCCGTTTTGGTGGCCTAAGGATCAGGTCTCTGCTTTTTGCAGATGATGTGGTCCTGTTGGCTTCGTCAGAACGTGATCTCCGGCTTTCGCTGGAGCAGTTCACAGCCGGGTGTGAAGCAGCTGGGATGAGAATCAGCTCCTCTAAATCCGAGACCATGGTCTTGAGTCGGAAAAGGGTAGAATGCCTCCTCCAGGTCAGGGACGAGGTCCTGCCCCAAGTGGAGGAGTTCAAGTATCTCGGGGTCTTGTTCACGAGTGAGGGAAGGGTGGAGCGTGAGATCGATAGGCGGATTGGTGCTGCGTCTGCAGTGATGCGGGCGTTGTACCGGTCTGTCGTGGTGAAGAGAGAGCTGAGCCGAAAGGTGAAGCTCTCAATTTACCGGTCGATCTACGTTCCTATACCCTCACCTATGGTCACGAGCTTTGGGTAGTGACCGAAAGAACGAGATCGCGGATACAAGCGGCCGAAATGAGTTTTCTTTGCAGGGTGGCTGGGCTCTCCCTTAGAGATAGGGTGAGAAGCTCGGTCATCCGGGAGGGGCTCGGAGTAGACCCGCTGCTCCTCCACATCGAGAGGAGCCAGTTGAGGTGGCTCGGGCATCTGATTAGGATGCCTCCTGGACGCCTCCCTGGTGAGGTTTTCCGGGCACGTCCAACCGGGAGGAGACCCAAAGGAAGACCCAGGACACGCTGGAGAGATTATGTTTCTCGGCTGGCCTGGGAACGCCTTGGGATTCCCCCGGAGGAGCTGGCCCAAGTGGCTGGGGAGAGGGAGGTCTGGGCTTCCCTCCTTAGGCTGCTGCCCCCACGACCTGACTCCGGATAAGCGGGAGAAAATTGATGGATGGATAGAAACTGAAGTGACGTTAGATTAGGTTAATGCATACCATAAAGATGTCCTCATTCAGATTTCAAACCTAAACTCCTTCCTCATTCAGTAATCCCTCCGAATGCTGCCACTGCCAACAGGAGTCCATGTGCTGCTAATGCAGACGTGTGTTTGGATGTGATGGGTTTCAGTCGTTTAGCTGATGCTTTTACAAATTAGGAGATGATATAACAGATGAACAAGTCTCAGCAATCCTGATTTTTAGTTGTTGCTTTATGACATTAAACAACATTAAAAGCTGACATCTGTAATGGATTGATTACATTCTTTTAGATGCTTTTAAATATTAAGTTTTACTCTCTTTGTTTTTCTCGTTTGTCTTTTTCAGGTGAAGAAGCATCAGCAGGCCGTGGTGGGTTTCCTGGAGGCTAATCGGATCAGCTTCCAGGAAGTAGACATCACCATGCAGGAGGAGCAGAGGCTGTGGATGTACAGTAACATCCCCAGGGAAAAGAAGCCAGAGAAAGGCAACCCTTTGCCTCCGCAGATCTTCAACGAGAATCACTACTGCGGTGTATGATGGATGACACTTTACAGCCACGCATTCACACTCATAGAACCAGGGCATCTCTGTCAGACCGCCCTAGGGCGGCTGTGGCTACGCAGTAGCTTACCAGAATGTGAGAGTGTGTGAATAATGGAAAGTGCTTTGAGTGCCTAGAAAAGTGCTATATATATAAATCTAATCCATTATTATTATTATCTTCTAATTCAAAAATTCTGCACACTTCAGTGATTTTTGGTCAGCAGCTTTGAGGTTTGGCCATCATCTAGGGTCAAGAATGATCATACAGTTAGAAAACTTATAGCCAGGTTTTCCCTTAAAATCTGCATCTCTTTGGGCTTCTGGATGAGTCGCAGGACCTTGCCGTTGAGTTACAAAAATTTTAAGCTTGTTTAAAAATTTGCATCGCTATTTTTCTCATCAAATAGTCGTAGATTCAACATGGGTACCCAGGACTCATTGCAAATTCTTCTCATTTCAGTTTCAAGCAGAAAGTTTCAGAATGTCAGAAAATTTGAAAAAGGGCTGGTGACGAAACTGCAAATAAATTTAGGATAAGGTTCAAACAAACTGAGGCATAATTTAAATATTTTTTGGATGACAAGAAAATTTGCATGATTTTCACTGTTTGTTTTACCAATTACTTCGTCCGTGGCAACGTGTTACTCGGCTCATTATAAATCTTGTAACTGTTGTACACAACAAACTAGTGTGAATTTTTGAGGAAATCTTTGTGTCTAACTAGTCACCAGCAGTCGCAGCCCAATGAGATGCTAACCTTAGGTAGGAAATATATTAAAGACCAAGTTCACTCATTTTTACAACACATTTGCAGTGGTCTGTAGTATAAATAAATGCCTCTGTAAGAAAAAAGCTCTGGCATTCCTGTTTCATGAACTACAAGTGAGCCAGAGGAGTGGGGAGCAGAACACGGTGGGAGTTGAAGTTTTACTCGTTATTATTTGTGATATCCAGACATCTCGCGTCTGATTGGCTAACAGCAACACGACTCTACCACTGATTTCGTTTGCTTTGCAGCATTGATGTTTTATCTCCACAAATATCACAAGCCTGAAGGAGTTCTGCCATGTGGTGGAGTTGCTAATGCTAACGGTTAGCTTCTACTAGCCGAGACGTGCCCTGCTCTCTCCTGGATGCTAAATCGACAACAGCCTTCCCCATCGCGAGACAACGTAGGTGAGTCCATGAATGCTAACTTGACAGTGTGGCTTTTCTAATCCAAGAGTTTTCTTGTCTATTTTTTATCGACTAAAGCAGAAAATAGGGGTAGAAGACAATTTTTTGTCTGTGCTGAATGTTAAACTCAGAGTGACCAATCATATTTAAAAAATAACAAGTATAAAATGGTTTCTCAGTGAACTTGGCCTTTAAAATTGGTGCTCTAGGCCTTAGATGTTCCATTATTGGTTTTGAATCATTAGATAAATTATGAGTGAAGTTGCCACCTACTTTACTCTGGAGATGAATTGACAGATTATGTCCTTCATAACTTGACTGTATACTGCTAGTGTAATGTAAGTCAGTTCAGGGTTAAGCTAGCTACGCTGGTGAATGAGTCTGAGCAGTTTATGTCCTCATCTCCCATTGCACACTACTCCGTAATCCTGTGGTAATCCAGTTTCATGGATGGGGCGGATTATCAACCCTTATCCCAACATGCCATCACTCTCATTGACCAAGGTGTTCCTGCATTACTCTGCAGATTTACCTTCTGGAACCCTTCCTCTGCATGTGAGGACGCTTATTTTTTTACAGTGTAATAATTTATTCTGTTCAGTGTAGATCTTTTATTGTTCACTGAGACCTGGTTTTACTTTTTAATTACTAATAGTTAAAAAAAGTTTGTTTTTATGTTGATGAGATCTTATCAATCCCTAATGACTAGGTGAAATTAAAAATGTTCATTAAGCAAAACTCAGGTCTCAGGAGGTTTAAAGGTGCAATTTGTAAGATTTCTACTGTGAAATAATCACAAAACAGTCTAATGTCTCCATCGTGTTGGAAGGTTGTACTGAAACAGATTTCATTCTCAGCCAGCTGGGGTGTTGTCAGTTTTTCTCCTTTCGAAAAAGAACAAAAACAAAAGTGGGACGTTGCTGAATCTGCAGCGAGCTAATGCACCAGCAGGCAAAAGGCTCCAGAGTTGTTCAAAGAAGTGAAGCCAGTAAACTGGAGTTACCCAGAAGTTATTTCTTGTACCTCTAAGCAGTGTTGTGTTTGTTAACGATGACGAATTGAGTGAAGTTAGCTCCCCTGCCCACATCAGAAATTCAGCACAAACGTAGCACTAACCATACGTGGGTGGGAAGCCAACTTCACTCAGCTCTGCTCAGTGCTTCCCTGCTGCAGGATTGTGCAGCTGCTCATTGAGGAAGTAAATGATGAGAACTACGAGCGACGAGGCTACTTTTAAATCTGTTCGTGACATTAACAAGTTTCATATCCGTGAGCTTCCTGAAAAAGTCATGATTTTGGGCAGATAAATGAAAGAAATGACGGTTTTTAACAGGTTTTATCTGAACACGTTTCGGACGAATGTTTAAAGTCTGTCAGGATTATTCTCTCTGCTCCCTCGTTCCTAATAACAGATCACATTCCTGCTTTTTAAACCAACAGCATAACAGTTTAAGCCCATCTAAATGTTTATGAGCAGAACTGGGTTATATTAATTCTGTGGGTTCATGAAAACTCACAACACTGCAGGTCTATGGAAAAACATTACTGCATTTAAGTAGGTGGACTTTGCCAGAATATACATTTACAGACACTAAGTTGGAGGTCTGATGAATCAAATAATAAATTAAACAAACAATATTTTTATTTCTATTTAAATATCGTATAGAATATCTATGCTCCCTAAGAGTCCATTCTGTTAAGGAAAGAAAATCATAAATTTCTTTTGTGAAAATCTATCAACTGATGCACTGATCTGCATCAATAAATTATATATAGTATAGTGATTATCAATAAAGTAAAAAAAAAATGATACCAATGTGGGGATTATTGTTTTACTGAACAAAATCTGTGGCAGCTAAGATTGTGTCTTATCTCCTTTAGCCCTAAAATAAATGATGTTGGTATGAAACTCACTCCAGTAGCTCAGAGTACGTCTCACATATAAAATCATTTGTTAAAGACTAATTCTCTGTTTAATTTTTTGTAAACCTAAAACCAAAAATCTTCGTCGACTAAAAGCTTTTTGAATTTTAGTCGACTAAACCTGACTAAGACTAAAACTAAGATGCCCGCCAAAAACAACACTGCCTCTAAGAAGCATCTTGTTGTTTTACTGTAATATCAGGTGAAGCAAGCTAGAGGCTAACGTTGAGCTAACAATGCTAACAACAATTCGATATTACAGTGAAGTGTATGTGTGAGATGAATGAGTCGATCGTGGCGTTTTACTTCCTTTATTGAGTCGTTCAGAACTATAACAGCAAGCTAACAGCGAGACTGCAAACAAAAACACTTCCTGTAATGCCGGAGACAAACTACCGTAAAAGTAGCCTAGTGAACTAGACCAATTCTTGCTTTGCAGAGTTTGGTCTAGGCACGCTTCATTGGAACCCTCGCAGCCCAAACCACTGCTGTGTCTATCCAATCACAACTCGCTATAGTTTTGGTTGGGCCAATCACAGCGCTCTATATCATGGGCCAATCACAGAGCGGGAGTAGCCGATGACGTCAGCGCTGCGGCCGCGAACGCCGCGAACCCAAGCAAGATGGCGGCAACTCGGAAAACACGTTCGTTTGAAACAGCTTTGTCATCAACATTGGATTATTTAGACTCCAACGTGCGTAAGTCTGTCTGATATACTTAGCGGCTTCTTATTTTTATCAAACAAAGTAGTGGAATGTCCCAGTACACCTGATATTCGCGTGTTTTTCATACAAAAACGACAGAAATCATTGAAGCTAGACGCTATTAAAGCCTCCCGCTTTTCCGTCGCCGTGATTACGTCATGTTGTTCGTCACTCTGATTGGTCCTAGCGCTATCCAATTGCATGCTGACATTTTGAAAGACAACCGTAGATCCCGCCTCACGACTGAGAGCCGTCAATGGTTCGTGGCCAGACTATATATTCACATATATAGGATGGCTTGCCAGGCTACCGTAAAAGTGCTTCCTACCGTAAAACACCCAAGTCCTTACACCAGATATAACAATGTATTTATCTACTTATCAACTTACTGTGTATGACTCGTCTTGTGACATCTAGAATCTTCTGGTGCTGACGTATAGCTGGCAACATCTATGAAACATATGGAACGGGAGTGAGAGAGTAATATTTTTGCTTAAAAAATGGACTGCAGTAACCATATTTAACCACAGAGTGTCAGTCTTACAAATTGCACCTTTAAGCAGCACTGAAGGAAACTTTTTACACACTTATGTTTTGTCTCTGTTGCACCTCAGGACTACGAAGACTTCTTCCAGTCAAAGGAGAACAACACTGTGTTTACATTCCTTGGGCTCAGCTCACAGCCCATTGTGACAGTAAGTGGATGAACATGTACACACCGTGTGTTTAGTAATCTACTTCCTCAAACAGTAAAACATACTCTTTCCCAACTCTGCTTGATCAGCCGCTCTTGTTTCTCAGCGGTTCATATCTGCTGATATCTGCTGATATATTTTTCGTTGGAATGAAAAAACAAGAAGTAATAGTAAAAAATATCACGTCTATATCATTTTTTTTATTACACATAGTTAGATTTATCTTCTAATCTCTTTATAAAGCAAGTTAAACCCAGTCGAGATGGTTTTGGATGAGATGGACCACAGACCACAAGTTCTCAGTATCTCTAACTCCTGCAAGACTGCTTCATTGAGCTCATTGTGAGAATGCTAAGAGTGTTCGAAGCAGGGTGGCTGTTTTAAAGAATCTAAAACGTAAAACTGAAAATTCTGATTTGTAATTCTTTTTTTTATTTATATTCACAGAAATCCGAGTCCTAGATGAAACTGCCAGCTGGTGTCACCCAGAAAACTGTAACATTTGCAGAACTATCCTGAGTTGCATCACCTCCTTTCTCCTTCAGCAATACCAGCGTAATGCTGAACGCTGTGTCTCCTGTGTGACTTCTTCGTTTGCTTTCCTAAAAATGTCCAATCCTGCAGCCACAGGGACTCGGCCGTGAAGGATTAACCTTTTTGTTTTAACGCCTAACGCTCCGTGGAAGCAAAACGATGTTTGTTGCAGACTTTCTGTGCGAGCTAGAGAAGCACGTAGCAGCTTTTGACGATCAGGTGCAGCAAAGCAGCTCCATCCACCTGATTACACACTTCCTGGTGTGTTACTGATTATCTGCCTCAGTCAACAGTCGCTATTATTGATAGATGGGACGTCGCTGAAATGGTGCTGTGTGTCAGAGACCAAACTGTAGCCACATTTATCTGAATGAACACAACGTGCTTTAATATCATTCACTGCCAAACTGTTTCTGTTCAAATCCACCATGTGTTGTGTTGTTTCATCTGTTTTTCCTCAGTTGCTCCAAATCTAATAAAGGATTAATGCTAACCAAAATGTTTTAGTCCGAGGTGAAGCATGACTTGTTTATTCCGTAGATAAGAGGTTCCTCAGATTTCTATTTGCCAAATGTAGCAAAAGATGCACATTTTTGAAAAGGCTGTCATTTTTGTGTTTTATGTTATGAAATGTGTCCAACTTATCTAGTTAGTTTTTTCTTCAAGCAAATATGATCAGTTTCTCCATTTGGCTCTATGGAATTATTACAATAATTTATTTTATTAAAAACTAACAGACAGACATCAGTCCTAAAGGGTGCATGTGTGTCTCCATCATCCTGAAAACACTCCATTTAAATTAATTTGTTTTTTCTTACTTGACTCAACAAAAAAATGTGTGTGTGTGTGTGTGTGTGTGTGTGTGTGTGTGTGTGTGTATATATATATATATATATATATATATATATATAAGGGTCTTTGCAGGTTTTCTATAACACCTCTGGTCACTCATTGATTCTAGTCAGATGCACTGGAGCAGAGAAGCATCCAAAGGCAGGACAGTGGCCCTAAGGGACCAGGACTGGACACTATTACGATAGGGTTAGGACACTAAGGCTATTTTTGAGAGTGCAAAAGATGTTGATTTTTTTTCCAACTGAAATTATTAAAGCAATTTTGAACAATAATATTAGATGTTTTCCTAACATCCTACAAGCATAGTTCAACCTTCAAGTAACCACAAATGAGACTTCACCTAATTAAAGTCTGCTTTAATGACATTGTAAGAGAGAGAACATACAGAAACAGTAAAATGGAGAAGTTGTGGTACAACAATGTTCAACTGTCACTAAAGGGATGTCAGGGGAAGTAAAAGAAGCACGAAAACGGGTGGTTGATTCGTTTTAAAAATGCTGAATGAACAATGTCAGTTATGCAATAATATGGAACACAACACCATCAGTTTCATCTGTATCAGAATAAAACCTAAATTACATTTTTAAAATTAGCTAGAATGTTTTGATTATGGCTGAGATGAAGATAACTGGTGCATTTACATTTTTTCAATAGGATCATTTATTTCCATCCATCCATCCATCCATCCATTTTCATCTGTTTATGGGTCACGGGGGCAGCAGTCTAAGCAGAGAGGCCCAGACTTCCCTCTCCCCAGCCACTTAGGCCAGCTCCTCCTGGGGAATCCTAAGGTGTTCCATAGCTAGACGAGAAACATAGTCCTCCAGCGTGTCCTGGGTCTTCCTTTAGGTCTCCTCCAGGTTGGACGTGCCCGGAAAACCTCACCAGGGAGGCATCCAGGAGGCATCCTAACCAGATGCCCGAGCCACCTCAACTGGCTCCTCTCAATGTGGAGGAGCAGCAGATCTTCTCTGAGCTCCTCCTGGATGCTTCTCATCCTATCTCTAAGGGAGAGCCCAGACACCCTGCGGAGAAAACTAATTTCGGCCGCTTGTATCCGCGATCTCAGTGACTATCCAAAGCTTGTGACCATAGATGAGGATAGGAACGTAGATCAGCCAGTAAATAGAGAGCATCTCCTTCTGGCTCAGCTCTCTCTTCACCACGACAGACCGGTACAACGCCCGCATCACTGCAGACGCAGCACCAATCCGCCTATCAATCTCACGCTCCATCTTTCCCTCACTCGTGAACAAGACCCCGAGACACTTAAAATCCTGCACTTGAGGCAGGACCTCGTCCCTGACCTGGAGAAGGCATTCTACCCTTTTCTGACTCAAGAGGACTCATCCCAGCTTCTTCACACTCAGCTGTGAATCACTCCAGCGAAAGCTGGAGATCACGTTCTGATGAAGCAACAGGACCACATCATCTGTAAAAAGCAGAGACCTGATCCTTAGGCTACCAAAATGGATCCCCTCACCACCTTGGCTGTGCCTAGAAATCCTGTCCATAAAAGTGAACAGAATTGGTGACAAAGGGCAGCCTTGGCAGAGTCCAACTCTCACCGGAAACGAGCCCGATCATTTATTTATTCTTATTTATTCAGATTCAGATAGTTTGTCATAACCAGATTAAAACAGTTTATATTCATACATACAACGAAAAGGCAACCAACCAACAAATACATTAAAAAATCCCGACGAGAGGATCAAATAGAACCTAAAACAGAAGCTTTCATTTCTCAGCCTCCTTCTGTGGCTTTTTGGACTAAATGTGTTTTGAAAGTCATTTACTGAAATTCTGTCTGCTTCCGTGTCAGATTAAAGAGGAAGAGACATTTAGGAGGAACTGATTGAAGAATCTGATGAAGGAGCAGCAGAGTTTCACAATGGGAAAAGTTTTACATCCTGAATCCAAGTTGTGTAAAAGATGCAGGACAAGAAGTTCCTGTAGTGAAAGAGTGCTGCTCCCAGAGACCAGTCAGGGTGAGAAAACCATCTTCAAAATGTTCTTTTTTATGGTTTAAATGGTGTTAAACTTTATTTTTATGGGCTTTTACACTGCAAAAACTGATTTCTAAGAAAGTAAAAAGCCATTTAAATCTTATTTTTAATTAAAAAATAAAATAAATCTTCTCTGGAGAAATAGCATTATTTCAGATAAGGAAAATATTCTTAAATATGATCCAAGTTTTCTTGTTTTGAGTAAAGAAAAATCTGCCAATGGGGTAAGAAAAAGTTGCTTTAAAAGTAGAATTCTTGCCAAGCAAATGTTGCTTACCCCAATGGCAGATTTATTTTACTCAAAGCAAGAAAATTTGGATCCTATTTAAGAATATTTACATTTTTTAAAGTAATGCCATTTTTCTAAAGAAGATTTTTTTTCTCTTTAGACCAAAAACAAGGTAAAATGTCTAAGAATTTGATTTTTTTTTAACTTTCTTATAAATTCATTTTGCAGTGTATTTACAACAACGGCAATCAAATGGTTGCTACTGTCACACTTTAAATGACTGAATTTTAATTTTGCTCAATGATCCAGATCACATACAGAACATTTGTGTTTGGCTAGATTTTGTTTAATGTGTAAATCCAGTTTATGTGTTTGAATTTGAAACAACTGCACAATTTTATGCTAAATTATGCAAAGTCTTTGATTAAAGTTGAAATGAGGATTATGATCAAGAAAAAGGAAATTATTACTCTAAACTGATTTTTTTTTTTTGTTTGTAATATTAGTGTTTCACTAGGATGCAGCATAAAGTAAGTTAAAGCAGAAGATGGATGTGTTTCAGTTTGTTAAAATGATAATAAAAAACAGCTGAGAAATATTTCCACAGGTTGGATCGGACTGGCGTGATTCAGTCTCTGGGTTCAAAGGTCAAGTTCACGTCTTGACCTTTGCTCTCAAACAAATTATTTTGATCTAAATGTTCCAGTTGATCTTTTCTTATGTTTATTATTTACTAATTCACACACTGATTTTTGCAAATGTCATCAGCTTTCCCGTTGTTTATGATGAATAAAATATGTCTATTTTCCTATAGATTTGTTGGTATTGTGTACAACTTAAAGAAAAAAATCTCCTTTTTCCCTGAACATGTATGGGACTTTTAACTTTAGAGTATTTTGGAGATGATCACACTTTTATTTTAAATTCTCTGTCCAGAATCTGTGAATTTAAGAAGGTAGGAAGGCCAATCGTTCTGTGTTGTGATTAAAATGAACACGTTTTTAGAAAAATTCCAAACATATTATTTACGTCTTTAATTAAAAATAGATATATAACTCAGTGAGCTACAGAATGAGCCTTTTTCTTGATCATTTTTATTGACTTTACAGCATTTGGCTTGATTTGAAGACACAATATGAGCTGCTTTGTTGTGGAAAAAATACATTTTGTATTTTTATTGATGGCAGGTGAGTTTTCTTCTTTTGTCTGAACTTTACCTTCAGTAAATAAATGCTGATGTATATTCTCAATGCAAGAAAAATTATCTTTGCATTAAAATGTGAAATTAATCATTTATTTTTTATGGTAACGGAGTAATTATATTAATTAGGTCTACTTTTCCCATCGCTAACACCACTTCTATGTTGTATTTCATTTAATCTGTGAACAACCCTAAAGCTAACCTGATTATCTGTGCAAATGTCCTTTAGGTTTGCTGAGTCTACCACTGCTTACAGGTATATGAATTCCATTTATTAAAAAAACAATCCTAATTAAAAAGCTTTTAGTCATTTTAATGCTCCCACTTTTCATTTCCAGAATGCCAGAAAATCCGTCTGGTTGGCCCTTCGCGTTGCTCAGGCAGAGTGGAGATCTTCCATGAAAACAGTTGGGGAACCGTGTGTGATGACCACTGGAACCTCACCACCTCTGACGTGGTGTGCCGAGAGTTAAACTGTGGAAGGGTTTTGGAGGCCAAAGAGAATGCTTTCTTTGGGGGGGGCATAGGGGTGATCTGGCTGGACGATGTGCAGTGTACTGGCACAGAGACTTCCATTGTTAACTGCCAACACAATCCTTTTGGGGTACATAACTGTGGCCATTCCAAAGATGTTGGAGTCGTCTGTTCAGGTACGCCGATTCACTTGCTTTACTCTGAAAAATGAATCTAAATGCACAACTCAGCTTCTGCTGTCATTGGTGTCCAAACATCATTGGGTAAGAGTTAGGGTGGGCTCACCAGCTTCTCACCTACTGTGCAAAGACACGTCGCAGCGACGGCTTTTCCAGGTCATTTCTGCACGTCCAGTTTTGGTCCCCTGTAAGTGGACGTCTTATTCATGGCGTCTCCTGCACGTCCTGTTTTGACATCCTTAGGATGTCCAAATATGGGCTAATTCTGATCCAAATGAGGTCGTTGTAGACATCCTTCTCACATGACCCAGACACGTCACAGTGACGTCTTTTCCAGGTCATTTCTGTTATTATAATAGCTGTAAATTATAAGGGACATTCATGCTAATTTAAGACAGGTTTATAAACACCTGACCTGCTGAAACTACAGCTACACATAACATGCTACACAAACAAATCAAGCTCACCAATTTTATCCAGTGTTCAATTCAATTCAATTTCATTTATAAAGCGCCTTACACCACCTTATTGGAAGCCCAAGGTGCTGAACACCATCACAAAAAACATAAATACAAAATCACAAATATAAAAACATAAAACAAGAGATAAAAACAATTATAAAAAACAATAGAATAATAAAAGATGGGGCTTGTCGATTAAACAAAAATAAGAACAAATTAAAAAAACATTAAAAACCACAACATCAAGCCAGTACCATGAACCCTACTGCTGAAAGGCTACCAAATAAAAATGAGTCTTCAAGCGAGACTTAAAGACTTGAACAGATGGCGCCTGCCTAATGCTCAATGGCAACTCGTTCCACAGAGTTGGGGCCAAAACAGAGAATGCACGATCACCCCTTGATCGGTATTTCGATCGGGGGACTACCAAGAGCTCCTGCTCAGCTGAGCGAAGAGACCTAGATGGGACATGCCTGTGCAAAAGTGCAGAAATGTAAAGGGGAGCACTGCCCTGAAGAGCCTTGTACACAAAAAGCAGGATCTTAAATTTTGCTCGGTACTGCACCGGGAGCCAGTGCAGAGCAGCTAACACTGGAGTGATGTGATCCCGGCGTCTGGTACCTGTCAAAAACCTAGCAGCTGAGTTCTGTACAAGTTGCAGCACAACCTGCAGTCACTTCCTTAAAGGGACTATGTGGACTTTTTCTCTGATTGTGGGTGTGGCGTGGTGGATGGTGCACTGTTTTTAAAGAAGGCGCCCAGAGTCATTTTCTTTTTTGGTGGGGTGTTCTCTTGAACAGCTGAGGGACCAGCTTCCTCCGTGGTAGAGTTGCAGAGAGCAGAGATCTCAGACACAGCTCTTTTTTTGACAACTTCCACATTGCTTGCATCAATGTAGGTTGTACGGAACCTCGGGTCTAAAAGTGTGGCTATGTCCAGAAGTTCCTCTTTCTCCAAATCACAGTATTTATGTTCGAGGTAATGCATGATGTTGGCTTTGATTGTTTTTGTTAGCTCCAAATCTTCCTCCCCTGGCAAGAGGAGACTTGTTATAAACAAATGCAGCACTGGTTTGATGCATGATACACTGACATATGATTCCCCTGACAATGCATCAGTGAAGTCCTGGAGAGGTTTCACTGCTTTGTTGGTGGCTTCTAATACTTCCAAATCTTGCCACGTGGGAACAAGATGACACGTTTTCTTGTCCGCACCCAGGACATGAGCTATTGCCTTCTCTTGCTCAAGAAAGCGCTCAATCATCTTTTGACGAGACCCCCAACGTGTTGGGGATTCTGAGATCAAAAGATGCTGGGGAAGTCCAAGTTCAGCCTGCACCTCTGTCATGTCTCGCCTTTTTTTCCAGCTGTAAGAGAAGGCTGATACAGCTTTTTTGCAGACCCCTATGGCCCGATCAATCCTTGGGTCTTTCACACCATTCTCTGTAATAAATGTAAAAAGATGCTTATTTATTTTTTGTCTTTCCAAGCTTAAACTATAAATAGGGTTTGATTATGAGAGTTTTGACAAATTGTTCTGTACTTTTACCACATGTTTAATAGCTGTAACACACAGTTTAATACTTAATGTATAATAAATGCAGCCTGAGGAATAGTCAGGTTTATTTATAGTTAGTTGGACAGTGGACATTCAACAGACATTACTCCATGGTTCACTACAGCAGCGATGAGTTTATATGCTGTGCGCTATGATGTGTGTGCGCGCTGCGCCACAGACGGCGGTCAGCTGTGTTCTGAGGACTCGCTCATGAAAGCGGTGGTCCGCTTAGGGACTGTCAACGATTTCTAGTCATTTGAGAACGCATACAAAAAGTCAAGCTTCCAGCTTCATTAAGTTATTCAAAATCAATTCTCAGTTCTGTTCCTAAACTAGACCAACAAGCCATAACGTTTTTTGACACTCTGATAGTTTTTTAATTACTTACTTAATTAATTTATTAATTACTTAATTGATTAATTTACGCTCCCTCCACTCTCCTTTAACGCTGCCTCCACTCTCCGTATATGTCGGCACAACGGCCTAATATAAACAAATATGAACCAGCAGCGAACAAACAAGCACAACAAAGCTCATTTCATAACGTGAAACGCATAAATTATGTCTTACCGTTGACGACTCGTGTTATAATCCGTGTTATGGGAGACAAAACTCCGATCGGTTTGTGTATTCCAATCTTCAACAACAGCATAAGAGCTGATGCCTGCTGTTAGCTTGCTTTTGTCCCAACTCAACAACAAACGAGGGCACCATGACGCGCGAGGCGAGGGCTCGTACATACACGGTTAGATCCCGTAGGTCACTGCCAGGTCGGGTTCAATTATAACTTTTGTTGTTTTGGAGCGAGACGCTGAAGCCGCGTCCTGCTTCCTTCCACCAATCACCGCGCCCCTCAGTCCCGCGTGCGTCCGAGACAGCCGAAATATCGCGTGTGATCTCGCGAGAAAATATTCCCTTCACAATAAAGGATTAAAAAATCACATTTTTTATTTATTTTCCCAATACAATTTATTTTAATGGTCTAAAAGACTATAACAGGACGTAGATATCCCCGGTATTATAGGTGATGTCTCCTTTAACAACGCTGCGTCCTTCATTAATTCTCCTCCACTGCTGCTCCTCCTGGATAACCCCACGACTGAGAGCGTCGTTACGACCGGCGGCTGGTCATTCTCGGATGTAGGACTTTTCCCTCCGGTAAGATGTAAGTAACAAATATACGTGCTTTTCTCGATCTGCTCCACACAGTTAAAATCCGCTCGTCCAACTTAAAAACTACCACCGCTTTGCTTCTTCTGTCTTTAGCTTAGCCCGTGTAGCTTTCCAGCTGTTTCATGTGGTTTGTGGTCGCGGACTTTACCGGCTTTGGAAAAGGGATAAAAAGTCCTCTCCAACATCCGATCTGGGCGTCTAGAGTCCGATTAGCACCTCCCCCAGCAGCAGCGCTTAGTTCCTTGCTGTTTGAAAATCTTTAGGAGACGAAAAAATAACTTAAGTCAGATCGGAGCAACTCAGACCCATAGGAATCCATTATAACTGCTAGCTTATTTGTATGACCCTGCGCCCCAGGGTGCTTTGCGACAAGAAAGCTCTATTGATTTTGAGTCATTTGATCACAAAACCTGGATGCTATTGAAGCAAAATACAGAAATTATAAAATATTAAAAATGATCTCTTCCAATTAAACATGTTAAAAACTGTGGTGTCTCATTAATCTAGCTTAGTAACAAAACTGTGAATTAATTTTGAGTAATTTGTTAATTTACCTGGAAGCTTTTGAAGAAAATAACTTAATTTTCTATAAAAATCTTAATAAAAAAAAGATCAGATTGCATGAAATGTGTTAGAAACTGCTGTCTCATTGCTGTCTCTAGCTTAGTAACACCATTGGAAATTGGGTTTGAGTATTTTGATCAATTTATCTGGAAGCTATTGAAAAACAAACTATTTTTCATTAAATTACTTATATAAAAAGATCAGATTGTATGAAATATGTTTCAAACTGATGTGTCTCGTTGGTCTAGTTAAAACACAACTGAGAATCAATTAAGCTGGAAGCTTTAGATTTTTTTTGTATGCATTCTCAAATGACTAGAAATTGTTGACGGTCCCTAAGCGGAGCTGCTTTCTTCAGCGAGTCCTCGGAACACAGCTGACCGCCGTCTCTCTGTGGCGCAGATGTCCACAACAACCTTGTTTGGACCAGAGTTAGACCATATCTGGAGGTCCTGGAGACACAGAGTACAACTCACAAGGCATTCATTCCTACTAGAGACAACTGCAAATGTATTAAAAATATGAGTAAAGTTGACCTTTAACGTCATGATCTGCATATGTGTTAGACCATGTGCAGGTTGTGAATGGAAGCAATCGCTGTAGCGGCAGAGTGGAGGTCTTCCACGAGGGCCAGTGGAAACGAGTGTGCAGCAATGACTGGGGCAAGAATGCAGCGGAAGTACTGTGCCGCGAGATCAGCTGTGGCTCTCCTGTTGTTGAGTCTGCGATGCAAGATTTTGGAAAAGGTCAAAATCTGTCAGGACTCAAAACCAGCTGCACTGGGAATGAGACCTCCATCTTAGAGTGCCAGCTTTCAGATTTCAGAGAGACTTGTGTCGATGCCACCATTGTCTGCATGTGTAAGTCAATCACAGCTTATCAACAGTAACTTGTTGTAATTTCAGTATTATTACATTTTCTTTTTCATGAATTTCATCTAAATCATCTATTTTTCCTCATCTTGACAGACAATAAACAGATACGGCTGGTAAATGGGACTAATCGTTGTTCTGGTCGAGTCGAAGCCCTCAATGAGGGACAGTGGGGAACCATTTGTGATAACGGATGGGGGATTCAAGAAGCAGAAGTAGCATGCCGAGAGATGAACTGTGGAAGTCCTATTGCAGTTAAGAACAGGGATTTCTATGGAAGAAGGCCCCGTCAGGTTTGGATGGGTGATATTGGGTGCACTGGCCATGAGAAGTCCTTTGCTGACTGCCCAAATCGAGGCGGTAGACAATACAACTGTGACCACAGTGAAAGTGCAGGCGTTATGTGCTCAGGTACAACATGCTGCCTTTTGCTGAGGACTGAAAATATACAGGCTCAAACCCAATCTCATTTTTATTTGTCTTCTTTCCAGAGGCTGTGAGACTGATCAATGGGACTGACAGATGCTCTGGCAGATTGGAGGTCTTCCACAATGGTCGCTGGGGCAAGGTTTGCAATGATAACTGGAGCCTCAGAGAGACTACAATTGTCTGTAAAGAACTGAATTGTGGCTCTCCAAAGAAAACACAAGATTTTGTCGGTTTTGGTGACAGCACATTGACAGGCTTCAGGAATCGGTGCTCTGGTAACGTGAGCTCAATTAGCCAGTGTACGCTTGAGAACCACGTGGGGAGATGTGATGGAGCTTATGTTGCATGTGCAGGTAAGACGCTACAGACAGAGATGTTCAGCATTATCCTTCCTCATCACATATCTTCTACCATACAGGCTCACTTTGTCCAGATTATATCAATGACTGTTTTAGTGTTTCTCAACTGGTAAAATGCATATTGTTTGCTGATGATACAAATATTTTTTACAGTAGTGACAATTTTGAACAGTAAATTCTGAATTAAGTAAACTTAAAAAATGGATGGAAAGTAATAAGTTATCATTAAATATAAGTAAAACCAAAGTAATGTATTTTGGTAACTATAACCCAAACTTTCAACCACTGGTGGAGATAGACGGAGTTGTAATTGAAAATGTGGAAGAAATAAAGTTTTTAGGTGTAGTGATAGACAATAAGCAAAGTTGGAAAACACACATCAAACACATAACAACCAAAGTTTCCAAAAGCCTTGCAGTAATTAACAGAGCTAAGTATACTCTTGATTTTAATTCTCTATGTACTTTGTACTGTTCTTTAATTCTTCCATACCTAACTTATGGTGTTGAAGTATGGGGTAACAACTTCAAAACTCCATTACAATCTTTATTTTTACTATAAAAAAGGGCTGTTCGAATAATACACAAGGCTGGGTATCTTGAACATACAAATCCTCTCTTTCTCCAATCCAAATTATTAAAATTGCATGATCTTGCAAATTTATGTACTGCACAGTTTATGTTTAAAGCATTTCATAACTCTTTACCTGCCAATATTCAAAAAAATTTCACTCTTAAAACTCAGTTACATGATTTGAGAGGATTTGGGAACTTTAAAGTTATAATAACAAGAGCTATTAGGAGAGGGTTTTTAGTGTCGGTTCGTGGAGTTAAGTTGTGGAATGGTCTGGGGCTTGAACTGAAGCAATGTCAAAACATTAATCGATTCACATCCCTATATAAAAAAAATTGTTTGGTCACAATATAAAGATGACAAGGTTTCATAATTTCATGTATTTAAGTAGTAAGAGATTGCCAATGGCTAGGTTGTGTCTAAAAAATAATTAACATGCATGTGTAATAACGGTGATAGATATGTTTTTTTTTGTGTGTGTAGTCATGGATTCCTTGTTTTCCTTTGAGTTGAAAAAAGAAGGCAGCCACTTTATTTGTGTGTGAATGTGTTAATCTGACAGATTGGGGTGAGGTTTAACAAGTTTTTCTTCTCTTCACTCCATTTTGAGCATTTTGGTTATGTGATTTTGTTCTTTTAAGTTAAATTTAGACCTAATTGTGCAGATACTTAATTTTGTAGTTTCTGTTGTAATTGTTTAGTATACGGCACATTACTGGCTCATAATAAAATTGAATTGAATTGAATTAACTGATAACTGAGGTTGTATGGAGTACCTAAGAGGTAGTCGTCTTACCTGCAGTTTATATCAGTCAGAGTAATTGAAATTGGAAACTAAAGAAGTGTAGCCCAGTTGAGCTGTGCTATGTAATAGAAGCTTAAGTATTTGAAAGTAAGAGAATATTAACATCTAAATTAAAAGCAATATGTACAAGATAAAAATGTGAATGAATATGAGAGGTTAAAAAACATAAATTAGTTCATTAAATAGATGGTCATTTTAAATGAGAATAAAAAAACAGTAATATTGAATAAAAACTGAGGTTAAAGCTGAATAAAAGAGTTGTTTGTTTTACGATGCTCCTTGAATGTTACATAGTTTGGTTAAAATGTACATGGAGGCAACGTGGCATGTTACAACCTATCCTTTTGATTATGTTATG
>SSNS01000161.1:70488-120468 GCA_006937985.1 Aphyosemion australe | reverse complement strand
GGAGAACAGGCGGAGATTAATTTAAATATTTCTGGCGGGTTTCAGCAGCTCAGAACCGGGTCAAAAAAGACCCAGAATGGTGCCTAATGACCTGGAGAACAGGCGGAGATTAATTTAGATATCTCTGGCGGGTTTCAGCAGCTCAGAACCGGGTGAAAAAAGACCCATAATGGTGCGTAGTGACCTGGAGAACAGGCGGAGATTAATTTAAATATATCTGGCTGGTTTCAGCAGCTCAGAACCGGGTCAAAAAACACCCAGAATGGTGACTAATGACCTAGAGAACAGGCGAAGATTAATTTAAATATATCTGGCTGGTTTCAGCAGCTCAGAACCGGGTCAAAACAGACCCAGAATGGGGCGCCATTACTCGTGTAGCCCAGTTGAGCTGTGCTATGTAATAGAAGCTTAAGTATTTGAAAGTAAGAGAATATTAACATCTAAATTAAAAGCAATATGTACAAGATAAAAATGTGAATGAATATGAGAGGTTAAAAAACATAAATTAGTTCATTAAATAGATGGTCATTTTAAATGAGAATAAAATAACAGTAATATTGAATAAAAACTGAGGTTAAAGCTGAATAAAAGAGTTGTTTGTTTTACGATGCTCCTTGAATGTTACATAGTTTGGTTAAAATGTACATGGATGCAACGTGGCATGTTACAACCTATCCTTTTGATTATGTTATGTGTCAATCTTGTTCTATTTAAGTTTTGCACTGGTTAAGGGTTTGTGTTCTGACCAATCACGTGTGAGTGGGCTGGACTATTGGTGCGCTGCAGAAAAAAAGTAGGTCAGTGAGAACCAGAGCCAGAGCGCACGGCAGAGCCGATATTTGACGAGGAGAGCGTAAAGATGTCCCTTACGGAGGTTAATGCTGAGTTGCCGACTTGTAACGGACTTTAAGAAGCATATAGAAGGTAAACGCCTTTGTGTTAATGTTTGTACTGTTTCCACATGATGCAGTGTGATAAAGTAAACCAATGCTAAGTGCAGTTAGCATATTAGCTTATTAGCGGGAGTTAGCATATATTGCAACAGGGTAGCAGCAGTTGTTACCTGCTAATGATTGTAATTGCTAATATCTTTGACTAGTTAAACTTTGACTGCCCGGTATGGGAAGAAAATAAGTTAGATAAATAAAAAAAAAAAGAAGGGACTAAGAGCTATTAATGTGCACAGTGGACCGGGAGTTCATCTTTGGACCCGCTGAAAGAGAAGAAGTTCCCCCTTCATCCTGAGTGTCACGTGTGGGATTTGCTGTCGAGAGGACCTCTGGGGTTTGCCTTTGCCATCATCTGCCTACCCATCTTATTCAGCTGCATCACAACGGGATCTGCGTAGTTAACCTCTACCCTGTTACCAAACTAACTCAAGGATTTGTGAGTAAAAAAAAAAACCCTAACCATTGCACGTGCTTTATTTGTTTACTGGCTCAACGAGCGAAGGGGCTATTTGTTTTTTGGCCACCACGCACCCAAGCACCGATTCAGGCCTGCAACGATTTATTTTGGGGTTACCTTGTCCATTCAACTGTAAATTACTCAATTTTTGTTAAATGTTAATCAATATGTTCATATAAATTCTATTCTGGAAGTGACTATTGAGTTTCAGTAAATTCTTAGCAGTGTAAAAAGGGTTAAGACCATTAAGTATTTTCCTGCTAAGTGGAGGCACCGCCATAAAAGTGATTAAAAAATTAGAGAAAAAAATATATATAAAACTGTATCTCCTGTAAGCCCTTTGTACGGTAAGCCATAATTAGAAGTTCCCAGGGCCCCGTCCAGAGTACTATACCCTAAACAAACTAAAGGTTTTCTATCTAGCTACCTGGCACGGGTGTTACAGAAGAATTTCAAATCAAGCATGTTGCTTTTCCACTTAGAGCCCATTAATTTGGAAAAACAACTCAAACTTAAACATTTTCAAGGAGTTCATCTGACTGTAGTCTCTAGTTTTCATCATTTAACATTTCTTCTCTTGTCATTAATCAGCCAAGTTTTCATTATTTGATTAGCAACCCTAATCCCCCAATGACTTTGTATCGTTAGGGCTACAGCCACATATTTAGGAAAAGATCAATGAGATGTAATAACCCATATAGATATAAAATTATCAATCTTATTGATCTTTGAATGTTAATTTAACATTACTCTAGGTTCTTTTACCATAAGTGATCCGCACACTTCAGAATAATTCAGACAGAGTCAAGAAAATAGTTATAAAATAAATGTAATTAGGGATGCTCCGATCTGATCACGTGATCGGAAATCGGGCCAGATCACGTGACTTTCAAAGGACTCGGAATCGGTTGAAAAAGATCGGATTTAACCTATAAAACGACAAATATGACATTTTAAATTCATTCTGATATCTTAACATGTTCCTCCATATCAATATTATTTTTTTCTTGGCCAAAAACACCACCATTACGTCACACATTGTACGGCAGGTGGGGATTCAGACACCATACAGCTGTTAGCTAGCAGGCTAACGCAGAGCTAACTTGTCTCCACAGGAGAGCTAAAATATCTGTATGTTGGTGATGTTTTAAACCGGACAGCAAAGGCACTTGTATTGTGTGCATACTGGGCATTCAACATGCTGGAAAAGACAGCTGCATGATAAGCAGCCTTCAAAACGAAATACTTTCTCCTTCGGCTTTTTTTCCCTTAAGGCGTCGCCACTGCGAACCATTGGTCTGAGTTGAGTCCCAGTTCACAGCGGCATCTCTAACAAAAACACGGAGCCAGCCAACAGTGAAAATTACGTTAATTAACAGAGAAATTGCCGACAACAAAACGTCGGAGTTTCTCATTCTGCAGCAGCTGAGCTGAACACGCTGGTAGCTTCGTGGTGCTGCGGGGAAAGCCTGCTGTGGAACCGTGGCTATGGAACCCAAAGTGTGCCACAAACGCACAACATTACGTGCGACTCTCACACAAAAAGTACACGTTTTTAACAAGCAATCAACGCGTCAACAACACATACTTTACGCGTGGAAAATTTTGCATAATTTCAACCAGCAAACAACACGAGAACAACGTGTTATTAACACACGTCCCTCCCGGTCACGGAAACGCGCATCACTCCACAGCCGCATAATGAGGACATAAACAATTTTGAAATATGAGCATCTCAGCTACTTTTAAATGTATTCATAATAACACGTTTTTTATTAATGTACTTCCTAAACAAGTGATGTTTTTGGCAGATAAACTAAGGAAATGACATAAATACAGAAAAAAAGACATACCTAAATAATAATAAAAAAATGAAAGTAAAACTTGGACATGTTTTCCCTTCATTTCTTCTTTTTTAATGCTTTGCTGAAGTATCGGATCGGGACTCGGTATCGGCAGATACTCAAAATCAAATGACTCGGATCGGGAGCAAAAAAATGTGATCGGAACATCCCTAAATGTAATCCCATATTTCTTAATCAATGATGACACAGGACAAATTATGATGAATGATGGTTAAAGCAAGATACTGACACAATTAATGAGGTGATGGTATGTAAGCTAAAGGTGTTATTTAGCTGAATCTACGTTAAGAGTCTGAGAATCTCATGATGTCTGGGTTAAATCAATCTGTATGGTTTAACAAATTATCAAATTAATAAAGCCATTTGACACCAGAGTCCGGGAAGTCTACTACACCTTGTGCGAGGAGGTCCCGTTTGATCTAGGGGGTCAGAGGGAGGTCAGTACGGACCAGCTGTCGGTGGCTTGGACCTCTTAAGGTATTGGGACCGTAGCTTTAGCCCCGAATACGTCACTGTGTGGTCAGGGTACCTCCAGGTGCCCGCATGCAGCTGGCGGATTTGTTTGCTTCAGAGCAACTTGCAAAAATTATTGACCTCGGGGTCAAAAGAGAGAAGATGGTTCCTTTTGTGAGCTTTGCTTTCTTAGATGGACTCCGTGGAAGGAGTGAGACTTGCAGGAATGCAGGCACGGCGTGAACCACTGAATTGTTCCGGGAAGCCATAGCTTTATCACTTTAATGTTTATGAATTTGGACGAATCAAATTTGGACAACTTAGAGTGGGCGTTATCAAATCCCTCAGACACCAGATCATCCCAAACACCTAAGATGACTCATCCTTAATGTGGTGTAAATCTTATTAACTTAATGTGCTGTGAATATGTTACCTATTCATAATACATTATGAATCTATGACAGTGAATATACCGACAGATTAACATTAACTCCAACAAATACAAATTTGGTGTAATTTAAGATATGAAACACATCCTTAGTACCATAAGTACCATTAGTCCATAAGTACTAATGTTACCTGCATCGTTCCTTCTTATGATTATTAGACACATTAATCAACAAGTACGATTATACATATAAAGTCTTTCATGAGGCAGGAAAGAGAAACTTTAGTCAAGAAAGAAAGATGGAAAAGTTTTGCGTCATCATCCTGGCGTCGTGAAGTTATGATGATATGCTGCAGGATAAGTTAGGGACTATTAGGAACAAGGTTAGACAATATCAGAGTGCCTTGGCAGCCTCGACATGACTTGTAAGTTAAAAGTGTAACTTAGTTCATTTAGGACGAAAAACCATGAGGCTACAACTTGTTTTACACATTTTTTTGGTATCACAATAACTAGCTCCCTGATGAACTAGCTTTGCAGTACATTTGACTCAAACCTTGCTTGATGTTATGTAACCTAATCTGTCCCCAGGTAATTCTTCCATTAGACTTGTCAATGGCGCAGACCGGTGTTCTGGCAGAGTGGAGATTCTGCACAATGATCAGTGGGGAACAGTGTGCCATGATTCTTGGGATATCAAAGATGCTCAGGTGGTGTGCAGAGCCATGGACTGTGGAACTGCTAAGACAGCCAAAACCTCAGCATTTTTTGGTCCAGGCCAAGGACGAATCTGGTTAGATGATGTTGTCTGCACTGGCAGTGAGACGTCTCTTTTGCACTGCCGCCGACCCCCTTTTGGAGTAAATGACTGTGGACACGGAGAAGATGCTGGAGTGATTTGCACAGGTATTTATGTCTATTACTTGTTTATCGTTGGAAAAGTGAAACTAAAATAAAAATTTTTTATCAGACAGCAAATTTCTGATCTTCTCCTCCTTGAATTATTTTAGCTTTCATCAGACTGATCAATGGCTCTGACCAGTGTTCAGGCAGAGTTGAAATCTATCACAATGATCACTGGTCACCTGCATTCAAATCCAACTTTGGACAGAATGAAGCTGCAGTGGTGTGCAGGGAGATGGACTGTGGAGATCCTGTCAGGTTCTCCGGGTTACTTGGACAAAGTGAAAACAGAGGATTGCAGATGAGTTGCAGAGGAAGCGAGAGCTCCGTCACAGAGTGCACAATCAGAGACCACCCCAGGACCAGCAACGATCAAGATGTGTCTGTTGAATGTTCGGGTATGTACTTTTGCATACATCATACATCATTTTTAAAGAAAAACCTACTTGAACTTTATTTTTTCAGGTCTTTGGTCAAATATTTGACGTTAAAACATAAAAACTTCACAACAGCAGTGCAGACACCATACACTGATTCTTGAGAATTTGGCAAAAGCAGTTTATAATTTTGATTTATATTTTCAAGTCAAATTACTAAGCATGGTCATTGTTTTGGAGCCAGCCCCTAGTGGATCAGGGGGGAACTGCAATTTTCATCACTTTCATGTTGGCTTCACTTTCAGCAGGCGGACTTTGCCCTTTGGTAATAATTCAAATGAGAACATTCTATACAAATGATGGTGTTAACACATTATGCTCGCCACAAGAGCAAAACAAGTTTATATTTAAAATGATAATCAAAACCATAAACTTACTGGAGCTTTTATGACCCAGTTGCAAGTCACAACCAGCAGGCTTTGATCACTGGACCTCATGGACCTGCTGGGGGTGTAGGGACTGATAAGATCACCAATGTATGATGGTGCTTGTCCATGTAAGGCCCTAAAAACCAGAACCAGGATCTTGAAATGAACCCTGAAGTTAACCTGCAGCCAGTGAAGCTGGAAGAGAAGCGTGATTAAAAAATGTACTGCGTGAAACACTCCCATGTCTGCCAGTTTGTCAGGCGTGGCTCAAAAGTTTTCACGAACACTGCACTTTTAATGCAGTTTGTGCTTTTATCAGTGGGTCATGATTTTGCCAAATTCTCAAGAATCAGTGCAGAATAAAACAAAGTTACCAAGTTACCATTTAATGATGGCATCAATGAACTTAAATGGATCTTATTAACTGTTTATTCCTTAATAACTATTCAGATTATAAAAGAAAGCCACCCTGGACACTTGTTTTGTCAGTAACACAGTGGCAACATGTAAGGCTTGGTAGTGTTCAAGGTTTTCCTTACAAAATCCAAACCAGTGTCAGATGATAGATCCAGTGCTGTTTTTTTCTTGGCAAGTCATTCATCTTTCAGTTTCCCATCTCTAAATGATTGCACAAGGTGTTTTCCCCATGCCCTTTCCATTTAATATAAACAGTAAAGACAATTTATCTCTGACTTTTGTCAAAACTATAGTAATCAGTCAATGATTAGTCGTAAACGGAATGAGAAAACAAACATGCACTGTGGACATGTAAGTAAGTAAGTAAATTTTATTTGTATAGCACTTATCACAGACAAAGAATCACAAAGTGCTTCACAAAGATCAACAAAACACAAGATGGTCATCATAAAATGATCTTAAAACAAAACAACAGAATATCATAAAATCATTAAAAATCAGAAAACAGAAAGTCATAAAATTATAAAAATGATAAAACAAATGAAAGATGATTATAAATACAAGTAAGAAAAAATGAATAAAACATAAAGATTTAAGTAAAAGCAGTTTTAAACAAAAGGGTCTTCAGCTGCTTTCTAAAGGTGACCAGACTGTCAGTAACACGTAGGGATAAAGGAAGTTCATTCCAAAGTCGGGGTGCAACAGCCTGGAAAGAGCGATCACCTCGACTTTTATATCTGGTCTTTGGAATTTCTAGAAGGTTCTGGTTGGTGGACCTGAGGGCTCGGGTTGGAGCATAAGGCTTTAACAGTTCAGTAACATAAGGAGGAGCTTGGCCATGTAGAGCCCTGTATGTTATAGTAAGGATCCTAAATTGAATTCTAAAGTTAATGGGTAACCAGTGCAGAGACATCAGAATAGGAGTGATGTGAGCTCTTCTGTTTGCTCCAGTTAGGAGCCTCGCTGCAGAATTCTGGACCAACTGAAGGCGGTCAAGGGCTTTTTTGTTAAAACATGTGAAAAGTGTGTTACAGTAATCTAGACGGGAGGAGATAAAGGCATGGATAACCATTTCAAGCTCATGTTTTGACACCAACCTTCGCAGTTTGGAGATATTTCTCAAATGATAAAAACAGTTTCTGACCAGCGTTTTTGAGTGGCCTTCAAGAGACATTGATTGGTCAAAGACAACACCCAAATTTCTCATGTTTGACTTGACAGCAGAAGCTAAATGACCAAGTTGTTGACTAATCAGAGGAGCCATGCTCTCAGGGGCAATGATCAGACATTCAGTCTTTTCAGAGTTTAACTGAAGGAAGTTATCTTCTAGCCAACTAGTGATCGCTGATAGACACTCTAGTAGTTCAGCCAGTTTATGGAGCTCAGATTCCTTAAAGGAGCAGTACAGCTGAATGTCATCTGCATATAATAGGTGATAGGAGACATCATGAAAAGCATCAATTATCTTTCCAAGAGGGTGTATATATAATAAAAACAGGAGTGGACCTAAAACAGAGCCTTGGGGTACCCCACAGAACAGGTTGGTGGAATCTGACATAATTTGGTTTATACAGACACTGAAACTTCTGTTAGAAAGGTACGATCTGAACCAGTCTAGAACAGTTCCAGAGATTCCCAACGAGTCATGAAGTCTGTTAATTAAGGTGCTGTGATCAACAGTGTCAAAAGCTGCAGAAAGATCCAACAATACTAAGACTGTAAATTCCCCGTTGTCTGCAGCCATCATGATGTCACTGGAAACTTTAAGCAAAGCTGTTTCTGTTGAGTGATTTTTACGAAAACCAGATTGGAATTTATCAAAGTTGTTGTGAATTTCCAGAAAAGTAATCAGTTGATCGGCCACGACTTTTTCTAAGATTTTAGAGATAAAGGGCAATTTAGAAATGGGTCTGTAATTATTAGGCTGAGAGGAGTCCAAACTGGGTTTTTTCAGGATCGGTTCAACAACAGCATGTTTGAAAACAGAAGGTACAGAGCCAGATTGGAGAGATAGATTAATAAAATCCACAATGCATGGGCCAATTTGGTCAAAGACCTTAAGAAGCAAAGTGGTTGGGAGAAAATCAACAGGGCAGGAAGTTGGTTTCATGTTTTTCTGAATGAGACAGATGTCCTGGAGATTTACAGGAGTAAAGAAGGACCATGACTGGGAGGGAGGTGGCTGGATGGGAGAATGGGAAGAGGATGGGGGTGGAAAACTTGCCCTGATATTTCTGATTTTATTCTCAAAGAATGCAAGAAAGTTGTTACAGTCAGACCTTGAGAATACAGGCATGTGAGGGGCGTGAGGTGAAACAATCTGGTTTATGGTGTCGAACAAGACTTTAGAATTATTTTTGTTTGAGGAGATCAGCTGAGCAAAGTAAACAGCCCTGGAGTTTGTGATCATCTCATTCAGAGATGTTATGAGTTCCTTAAAATGCAGCCTATGAACCTCTAATCTAGTTGACTTCCAACGCCTCTCAGCTTGGCGGCATGTCCTTCTGAGACTATAAATATTTTCATTCATCCAAGGACTTTTTCTTCTGTGAGACCCAGTGCTTTGTCTAACCGGAGCCACGTTATCTAAGATACAAGAACATTGCTGATTAAGGGAATGGATAAAGGAGTTTGGATCATCACCATGAACTAAGCTGCTGTCAAATAATGCAGAAAATCTATCCACTGCTGACTGATTAATGATGCGTCTTTCTGATTTCAGTTTGTGAGGGACAGGATTAATGATAGACTGGACATTAAAGAGAATGCAGCTGTGGTCACTCACATGAAACTCTTCAACATGTAAATGGTTGATGTTTAGTCCTAGAGAAAACACCAGATCCAGAGTATGACCCATTTTATGTGTGGGGCCTGAAACGTGCTGTTCAAAGTTAAAAGACTCTGTAATAGATATGAACTCTACTGCTGTGCTACAAGCAGCGTCATCAATGTGTAAATTAAAGTCACCAAGAATTAAAACCTTTTCTAGTTTGAGCGTTGATGATAAGAATTCAGCAAATTCAGAGAGAAAGGGGCCAGCTGGACCGGGAGGTCGATAAATTAAAATACAGTGAAAAACATTTTGTAATCCAACTTTGATGACCTGACATTCAAAAGTAGTAAAAGGGCCACTTTTCATCAAATTACAGACATGTTTGTCCTTAAAGATCACAGCAAGACCTCCACCACGACGTGACGGGCGTGGTGTGGTAAACACAGAGCAATCTGGTGGACAGAGTTCATTGAAATGCACAAAATTTCCATCTTCCTGCCACGTCTCCGTGAGAAATAAATATTCTAAGCCCTCTTTGATGAACAGCTCATTTAAAATAAAGGATTTGTTTGAAATGGAACGGGCATTTAAAAGAGCACACTGAACTGAATCTTGGAGATCATTTGTCTTCTTAACCTGTTGGAGAGGGATGGGTCGTAAGCATCTAGTGCGTTTCTGGGTTCTCCGGCCATANTTAAAGAGCAAGTAACACCAAAATCAACTTTTTTTTGCTGATAACCTGTATAAATGAGTGTCTAATAGTGTTTTAGACATGTGTAGTCATTATTTTTGCATTTTTGTGCATTTTCTTCAAAAACTCAAAATTCAGCCTAAAAACGTCAGTGGAGCGCCCTCTTCAGCTCAAAACTATCCAGCAGCGGTTTGCAAAAGAAATTTGAATCCGTCTTGTCCAATGGCTGAGACTGTACCGTGCAACGTAGCCGTGCACTAGCACGTAGCAGCGCTGCGGCTGCAGGTTATAAAAGCATCAAGGTCTCGGCCACGCCTTGTAGCAGTTGGGACTCGGAGTTAGCCTCAAGTGAGTGTTTCTGCTGTAGTTTAGCTATTGTTTAGCATTAGCATTGAGTCAGAGTCCTAGCATAGCTTCTAGTATTATAATTACTTAGTTTTAGTAGCCTGGCTGTTAGAGATAGTAGTTTAGTGTTTTTTACGTGTGCCTCCATCAACTTGATGGAGTTTGAACTGGATTATGCTGGGTTTGAAGAGCGTTCCAGAAATTAGACGGAGCCCACTGCGCATCGCTCCGGGAATTAGACTGAGCCCACCGCACCATTCCGGGAATTAGACGTAGCCCAATGACTGCTTCCTCCCCATAACGGATATTTCTGGCCCAATTTGAGGTGAGTGAGCTAAATAATTACTTTTATCAGCTTCTAAAGATCACTCCCTACCTGTAATTTAGCAGCTATAATTACTATATTTATTTATAAATGCAAAGAAAGAGACGTGGTTCATTTCATTTAGCTAATATCAGTCCACACAGCCATCAGGCCCAGAGCTAGTGTTGTGTGGGATAATGTTTGTTACAGACGGTTTCAGGTTGAGTTTTTGCACCAGTTGATAATAATGCTGAGTGCTGAAGCAGATAAATGCAGGAGGAACAGGGAGGAGGAGAACATCCCAGCATGAAGCTTCCAGCTGCACCAGAGCCTGACCCTGTTCTAATCTCCTGTCCACCTCTGATTAGAACATATTCATGTCTGATTCTGGACCCTGAGTTAGCTCTGAGAGCAGTCAGATTACTCACCAGCTATGCTATGAAGCTCATATATTGGACAGTTTGTTTTCTACGTGATCTAAGTTGCTAAACTCTCACAATATGCTGTTATTTTTTTTTTTCAGGCTAAATCTACCCAAGTAATCTGCTGTCAGACTGATTTAGTCATCCACAAGTCTGCACTGGTCCAGGCTAAGGTGAAGCCTTGCAGGTGTAGCAGAGGTGAGTTATTTTTTAATCATCTATCTTTCATTACCTTCTAGTTTTAACATTATGTAATTGTTTTAGCTTATTGTTACACGTGTGTTGCTGCTCTAATAAACGACTATAAGTATATCTGCTGCTTTTTTTACATAGCCACCAGCTCAGAGCTCCCAGCAGCAGCTGTGTGTGTGTGTGTGTGTGTGTGCGTGCGTGCGTGCGTGCGTGCGAGCGAGCGACCATGATGGAAATCTGTGTTACACAAAGTCCCAGAGCAGCCTCTCCACCCTGAACAGACCCAGGTCCCAGCTTCCATCTGAATGACCGGCTCTGTTCTATAGCTCTGTGAGCTAGTCTAGGTAAAAAAAAAAAAAGTATTATAAATAATAATTGTAAATAATATTCTTGTACTCTATTTTTGTGCTGTTTTTTTTATCACATCTCCCCAGACCTGGCTGGTCACCACTGGAGAGCACCAAGGAGTAGCTTACCAAACTCACACTAAAATCCTATTTTACCTCAGGTCCTCCGGATCTCCTAACAGATCTTCTAACCTCCATCCCGCTCCGCTCTCAACAGTGCTTCTCCTCATCTCTAAAGCTACCTCCCACAACAATGTGATGTGCTGTCAGACTGNTGAAAAGCATCAATTATCTTTCCAAGAGGGTGTATATATAATAAAAACAGGAGTGGACCTAAAACAGAGCCTTGGGGTACCCCACAGAACAGGTTGGTGGAATCTGACATAATTTGGTTTATACAGACACTGAAACTTCTGTTAGAAAGGTACGATCTGAACCAGTCTAGAACAGTTCCAGAGATTCCCAACGAGTCATGAAGTCTGTTAATTAAGGTGCTGTGATCAACAGTGTCAAAAGCTGCAGAAAGATCCAACAATACTAAGACTGTAAATTCCCCGTTGTCTGCAGCCATCATGATGTCACTGGAAACTTTAAGCAAAGCTGTTTCTGTTGAGTGATTTTTACGAAAACCAGATTGGAATTTATCAAAGTTGTTGTGAATTTCCAGAAAAGTAATCAGTTGATCGGCCACGACTTTTTCTAAGATTTTAGAGATAAAGGGCAATTTAGAAATGGGTCTGTAATTATTAGGCTGAGAGGAGTCCAAACTGGGTTTTTTCAGGATCGGTTCAACAACAGCATGTTTGAAAACAGAAGGTACAGAGCCAGATTGGAGAGATAGATTAATAAAATCCACAATGCATGGGCCAATTTGGTCAAAGACCTTAAGAAGCAAAGTGGTTGGGAGAAAATCAACAGGGCAGGAAGTTGGTTTCATGTTTTTCTGAATGAGACAGATGTCCTGGAGATTTACAGGAGTAAAGAAGGACCATGACTGGGAGGGAGGTGGCTGGATGGGTGAATGGGAAGAGGATGGGGGTGGAAAACTTGCCCTGATATTTCTGATTTTATTCTCAAAGAATGCAAGAAAGTTGTTACAGTCAGACCTTGAGAATACAGGCATGTGAGGGGCGTGAGGTGAAACAATCTGGTTTATGGTGTCGAACAAGACTTTAGAATTATTTTTGTTTGAGGAGATCAGCTGAGCAAAGTAAACAGCCCTGGAGTTTGTGATCATCTCATTCAAAGATGTTATGAGTTCCTTAAAATGCAGCCTATGAACCTCTAATCTAGTTGACTTCCAACGCCTCTCAGCTCCTCCGCTGGATTCATTTCTTAGGCAATTAGAGTTCTTTTGAACAATCTTAAGAATATTTAATTAAATGTATGTACTTTAATATAATCTATAATTTACAGGAACTTTGAAGCTAGCTGATGGGCCCAATCGTTGTGCTGGAAGAGTTGAGTTTTACAGCGAGGGCCGTTGGAGGACAGTGTGTGGTGAATCGTGGGACATCATTGATGCGATGGTGGCATGCAGACAGCTGAACTGTGGTAGGGCTCATAAAATCACAACGTCTGAGTATGGCCAAGGTTCTGGACAGCCCTGGGTCGAGCAACTTGAATGCAGTGGCAGGGAATCTACCATATCTCAGTGCCCACAAAGACCGTACAGAAGCCGAACCTGCAACACAAACTCTGTCGCTGGAGTCATTTGCACAGGTAAGAAAAGACAAACCAAAAAAAAATTTTATTTTTATACTGGTCTTTTTACAGTACAGAGTTCATGTTTCATTCATTTTTTTGTCTTACTTTTAATTTTCTCGCCTCTACAGAAGGCTTGGTGGTCCGGTTGTCCAACGGCAAGAATGAGTGTTCCGGCAGAGTGGAGGTCCGTCAGGGTGAAACATGGCAAACAGTTTGTGATGCAGACTGGACCCAGAGTAAAGCTGCTGTGGTTTGTGAGTTGCTGGAGTGTGGCAAAGCTTTGAATGCTCCTGGAGGTGCCCATTTTGGTCAAGGCAACGGGTCGGTGGTGGAGGCGAGTACTTCGTGCTTTGGCAACACGACTTCTCTTCAGCAGTGTTCAAGCAAAGGTTTCAGAGCATCACAGTGTGGGCACGAACGTGATGCTGGAGTTGACTGTGCAGGTAAGGCTGTGATAATTATTGGCCATAACATTAGTTTTGAATTTCTATAGAATAATCCTAAGCAAAACTATGGTTGGTAATAGCATGGTGTTGAGAAATCAGACTTTTTACACCATGGTCAGCTTGTTCTGGGCCGGGTGGGGTCATTGCATTGAGATTGGGTTGTCTGTGCATTGTTTGTGTGAAGCTGACCGCTTTATTCAGCCCCGCTTCCCAGCAGTTTGTTTCATGCTGAGCCGACCATACACAGCCACCTGTGGACTGATTGGCCGGCTGAAGGTATGTCATTCTCACGCCTATCTACTAGTGGGAGCATCTGATTGGTGCAGGTAGAATCAGCCAGTGGTGGTTTCCTGCATTAGCGATTCATTTGAAATCTGGATGGAGTGGGGTAAACATCTATACTGCAGCTCGTACCGGGCGGAGCTGCAGAGGCAGGATGACAACTGACTGTCTACTGTGAGCACTCTCGGATGAGAGAGGACCCCACAGCAGCACCAATGCTCAGTGAGAAGAGTAGGAAGCTGTGTGCTCCATGTCAGAGTCTCCAAAAGAAACACTGCACACTTAGGAATGAAATCACGGGCTTCTTTGTACCACTTTAGCGTTGCCCGCCTACGGTAGATATCTAAAGTCTACACACCACTGGTAAAATGTCAAGTTCCTGTGCTGTACAAAAATGAGACAAGGAGAAATCATTTCAGAACTCTGTCCACCTTTAATGTGAACTATAAACTGTACCACTCAATTGAAAAACAAACAGAAATCCTTTAGGTGGAGGGAAGAAAACCTACCAAACTAAAATTATGTGGTTGCATAACTCGACTCTCTCGACTCAAACTTTATTTATATAGCACCTTACAGACACTTACATGCCACCAAAGTGCTTCACAGACACAGATAAAAACATAACACATAAAATCCACTAAAAAGGAATAAAACACAACCAAATAAAAACATTAAAGGGACTATGTTTGAAATTTTTATGCTTGCGATTGCCCCCTCAGGCCAAACGCGTAACTGCAGCTTCAATAGTAAGCTCGTGCACGAGGCATGCATGCTGTACGTGCACACTCCTGAATGAAAACAACAGCTGAGTCAGTCCTGCTGCTGATGGCTCTTCTAAAATGTCTTTCAAATCTGCCTCCACACAATCAGCAATGTCCAATACAGAAATGAATAGAATAGAATAGAATAGCCTTTATTGTTCTTGTACAGCAGGGATTCCCAAGCGCGAGTTGCCGCTGGGGGGGTGCGTGAGGTAAAAAGTGTAATGGCGATGAATGGTGATTACACACAAAAAAATAAAAATTAAAAAATTACACATAAAACAATGCCGCCAATTTGCCGCAAAGCTGATGCGGCATCTGGGAGCCTAAGGTCATTTATCAGAGCTCAGACCGTGGCGGTAATGTTGCGCAATCATGTCCGTTTTATAAAACATTACGCGATGGCGGCATAAAGGAGGTATGGGGGTGGTCTCTGCGCTTCCGTGTATCTTGGACATAACTTGCTTTTTATTGCAATCGAAACCACACTCGTTAAGTTTTTATTTTCACAAGCAGGTGTGTGTCATCCACCATCCCTGTGAACTGTAGATGATCTGAGCTGCAGATCTAATGGAGAGAAGCTCCTGGAGCTCTGCATCTCTCCAGTTTTTCATTTCAAACTTATGCCCGTGTTTACTTTCATTTTCAATATAGTTCCTGTCCGGAGCTCGGNCTCTCTCTCTCTCTCTCTTTCTTTCTTTCTCCCTACCCCCCTCACTCTTATTGCTGCTCTGACTCCATCAGCCATTAGAAAGGCAGGAAACGAGCCCTCCTCCATCCCTGCTTTCTGATTGGCTGAGAGAACCAACCATCTTCTTGGTTAACACAAATACGCACCCACACATATTATACATCAAATCGATCGGGTTGGTCTCTGATTGGCTAGGATAGATCTGAAAATTCAAAGTTAAACAACTTGTGCTCTTTCTAACAGTTTAATATTGATTTCAATCTGCTAACTATGACAATTGAACAAAATTTCAACTAAGGCATGTTCATCTGTCACTTTCAGGATTCAGCATATCCTGCTATATTCACAGTTCACCTAATTGTGAAAATGTAACTATTAAACTATTCATACTCAAACATGAGCTGTTTAAACATTTCAGCTGTTCAATTTTTAAACTATGTTTAGATATTTCAGTTTTCTGCTGTTTAGGATTTTTTTCTCTATTCTCTACTTACTTTTTGGGCTTTTTTTGAAATTCTTAGTGATTTTTGGTCCTAAATTTTTTAAATATATTCATCTCATTTTGACAATTAAGGTTATTTTCAGCTTCAAATCAGCTATTCAGCACCTTCAGCTATCATTTTCAGCAATAAAGCATTAAAACGCATTTCTGGAAGAAATGCAATTTATCTAGTTAAAAATGTAATTGTTGTTAAAACTTCAATTAAGTTGTTTTTCAAATGATTTAATTGCTGTTAATTGCTGGTGAAGCTTATTGCCCATACTGTAGCAACAGTGCACGTTATATACCCAAAAAGCAACAAAATTAGACTCCCTCTGGAAAGAGAACACTACAGATGAACGCCACTTCGTACTTGTATGTGATTTTTTTAGTGTCGTTCTGTGTAATAATGTAGTGAACCATTTCAAATTTGTGATATTTTTCTACATTTTTTTGTAGTGATGAGAAATGTAAATCAAGAATTTTAATATTCGGCTCCCTGTGAGTGCACAATGACCTCTACTGGTGTCTTTTCACTCTCAGTGCGGGCTGTTACAGCCTGAAGGTGGAGTGGAACTTCAGCAGTGCTGGCCCCATGTCTTGGCACGTTGTACACACGTGTCAGGGTTCCTTCTAGCAGACTTGGCCTGTGGTTTCATTAAACTGTGCTCCACGTTCAACTCTCCGCTCGTGATCCATCTTGGATTGGTATGCTATTGCTATGAAACTAGTCCAGGGGGCGGTGCTGTCTCAAAAAGAGTAGAAGCTTGAAAGTGGCAACGGCCTGAAACTGGCGTCTCCGGGTCTGCAGCGATATCCTCCTCCATCTTGTAGCGTGTGTTCTGCCTATCGGGAGGGGCGGGTCAGCGGCGCTGGGGGGACCGTGAATGCCTGGTGTTTACTTGGAGACGGACATATATTTTTGCAGAAATCTCTGAGATTTCCACTAATAAATGAGCAGAAATTCCACTAATAAATGAGCGGTAATAGTACCGGTACTCATCGTACCCTGGAACAAAAGTCCCAGTGCGCTGAGTGGTAAAAATAATAAGTACTTCGTACTGGCCCTGACTAATATTAATATCCTGACCAGCACTGAATCTGATGGAGACACGCTAAACAAGCAGCCTAATAATGTTCCTACTGTGATATACGTAAGCCCCCGGTTTGCTTTGAAAGCACAGACAACCCTAACCCCACACGTGATTAGTAATAATTTCTTACCTGTCCAGCAACAATGATGTCAACTGCGGGTCTTTTGTCTCAGCATTTTCCACTTCTCAAATGCTGGCCGGACCGATGTTTATCCTCGTTCTTTGCCTTTGGCGACCAGACTCGAGTTTTGCCCCTTTTTGTCACGCTGGAATAAACTCTTGGTTTCTTTGTCTTGTTTGGGGTCTGGGCTGGAGTTTCACTGGTGCTTGAAGCAGCTCTCTTATTGTTGTTCTAGGATGAATCAGAGCTACTAAAACCACCTCTCGCTCTACCGCTAAGCTATAGCTAGCAAACAAACACTGCGGGCGAGTGAGCACGCATGACGTCATCACGCATTACGCTGCCTCTGGAAGACACTGGGGAAGCCTGCTTGCTCGACCCAAGCAAGATCTTCTCTGTGAGTTTACAGGCCTACAGAGGCAATCACAGTAAAAATGCCAGGGCTCATTCTACAGGACCAGGGCATTGCAGGAGAATGTATGAGGAAGAAATTTAAAATTTCTATACTTGTATTGGCTGTTAAACTTCCACATAGTCTCTTTAAAAATGAGACTAAAAAAGCAACACAATCAATCACTCACACAGATTTAAAAGCCAGTGGGTCTTCAGCTTTGATTTAAAAACTGGTACAGAAGAGGACTGCCGAATGTATAATGGAAGCTCATTTCATAATTTTGGAGCTGCAACTGAAAAGGCTCTGTCACCCCGCATCTTCAGCCGTGACCGGGGGACCATGAGGAAGGACAAGTCCTCTGAACAAAGTGCCCGAGAGGGAACATATGAATGCAGTGTGTCTGCCAGATATGCTGGAGCCAAACCATTTAAAGTTTTAAAAACCAGTAAAAGAACTTTAAACCGAATCCTAAAAGAAACGGGTAGCCAATGTAGAGCTGCCAGTATGGGCATAGCATGGTCAAACTTACGTTTGCCTTCCAAAAATATTCCAGCAGCATTTTGGACAAGTTGCAAACGGGCTAAGGCACCATTGCTCACTCCAAACAGAATGGAGTTGCAATAGTCCAGGCGTGAAGTTATGATGATATGCTGCAGGATAAGTTAGGGACTATTAGGAACAAGGTTAGACGATATCAGAGTGCCTTGGCAGCCTTGACATGACCTGTAAGTTAAAAGTGTAACTTAGTTCATTTAGGACGAAAAACCATGAGGCTACAACTTGTTTTACACATCTTTTTTGGTATCACAATAACTAACTCCCTGATGAACTAGCTTTGCAGTACATTTGACACAAACCTTGCTTGACGTTATGTAACCTAATCTGTCCCCAGGTAATCCTTCCATTAGACTTGTCAATGGCGCAGACCGGTGTTCTGGCAGAGTGGAAATTCGGCACAATGATCAGTGGGGAACAGTGTGCGATGATTCTTGGGATATCAAAGATGCTCAGGTGGTGTGCAGGGCCATGAACTGTGGAATTGCTAAGACAGCCAAAACCTCAGCTTTTTTTGGTCCAGGCCAAGGACGAATCTGGATAGATGATGTTTTCTGCACTGGCAATGAGACATCTCTTTTGCACTGCAGCCGACCCTCTTTTGGAGTAAATAACTGTGGACACGGAGAAGATGCTGGAGTGATTTGCGCAGGTATTTATGTCTGTTACTTGTTTATCGTTGCAAAAGTGACACTAAAATAAAAATTGTTTATCAGACAGCTAATTTCTGATCTTCTCCTCCTTGAATTATTTTAGCTTACATCAGACTGATCAATGGCTCTGACCAGTGTTCAGGCAGAGTTGAAATCTATCACAATGATCACTGGTCACCTGCATTCAAATCCAACTTTGGACAGAATGAAGCTGCAGTGGTGTGCAGGGAGATGGACTGTGTAGATCCTGTCAGGTTCTCCGGGTTACTTGGACAAAGTGAAAACAGAGGATTGCAGATGAGTTGCAGAGGAAGCGAGAGCTCCGTCACAGAGTGCACAATCAGAGACCACCCCAGGACCAACAATGATCAAGATGTGTCTGTTGAATGTTCGGGTATGTACTTTTGCATACATCATACATCATTTTTAAAGAAAAATCTACTTGAACTTTATTTTTTCAGGTCTTTGGTCAAATATTTGACGTTAAAACATAAAAACTTCACAACAGCAGTGCAGACACCATACACTGATTCTTGAGAATTTGGCAAAAGCAGTTTATAATTTTGATTTATATTTTCAAGTCAAATTACTAAGCATGGTCATTGTTTTGGAGCCAGCCCCTAGTGGATCAGGGGGGAACTGCAAGTTTCATCACTTTCATGTTGGCTTCACTTTCAGCAGGCGGACTTTGCCCTTTGGTAATAATTCAAATGAGAACATTCTATACAAATGATGGTGTTAACACATTATGCTCGCCACAAGAGCAAAACAAGTTTATATTTAAAATGATAATCAAAACCATAAACTTACTGGAGCTTTTATGACCCAGTTGCAAGTCACAACCAGTAGGCTTTGATCACTGGACCTCAGGGACCTGCTGGGGGTGTAGGGACTGATAAGATCACCGATGTACGATGGTGCTTGTCCATGTAAGGCCCTAAAAACCAGAACCAGGATCTTGAAATGAACCATGAAGTTAACCTGCAGCCAGTGATGCTGGAAGAGAAGCGTGATTAAAAAATGTACTGCGTGAAACACTCCCATGTCTGCCAGTTTGTCAGGCGTGGCTCAAAAGTTTTCACGAACACTGCACTTTTAATGCAGTTTGTGCTTTTATCAGTGGGACATTAATTTGCCAAATTCTCAAGAATCAGTGCAGAATAAAACAGCAAAGTTACCAAGTTACCATTTAATGACGGCATCAATGAACTTAAATCAATCTTATGAACCGGTTATTCCTTAATAATTAATCAGATTATAAAAAACACTTGTTTTGTCAGTAACACAGTGGTAACATGTAAGGCTTGGTAGTGTTCAAGGTCTTCCTTACAAAATCCAAACCAGTGTCAGATGATAGATCCAGTGCTGTTTTTTTCTTGGCAAGTCATTCATCTTTCAATTTCCCATCTCTAAATGATTGCACAAGGTGTTTTCCCCATGCCCTTTCCATTTAATATAAACATTAAAGACAATTTATCTCTGACTTTTGTCAAAACTATAGTAATCAGTCAATGATTAGTCGTAAATGGAATGAGAAAACAAACATGCACTGTGGACATGGATTCATTTCTTAGGCAATTAGAGTTCTTTTGAACAATCTTAAGAATATTTAATTAAATGTATGTACTTTAATATAATCTATAATTTACAGGACCTTTGAAGCTAGCTGATGGGCCCAATCGTTGTGCTGGAAGAGTTGAGTTTTACAGCGAAGGCCGTTGGAGGACAGTGTGTGGTGAATCGTGGGACATCAATGATGCGATGGTGGCATGCAGACAGCTGAACTGTGGTAGGGCTCATAAAATCACAACGTCTGAGTATGACCAAGGCTCTGGACAGCCCTGGGTCAGGCAACTTGAATGCAGTGGCAGGGAATCCACCATATCTCAGTGCCCACAAAGACCGTACAGAAGCCGAACCTGCAACACAAACTCTGTCGCTGGAGTCATTTGCACAGGTAAGAAAAGACAAACCAAAAAAAAATTTAATTTTTATACTGGTCTTTTTACAGTACAGAGTTCATGTTTCATTCATTTTTTTGTCTTACTTTTAATTTTCTCGCCTCTACAGAAGGCTTGGTGGTCCGGTTGTCCAACGGCAAGAATGAGTGTTCCGGCAGAGTGGAGGTCCGTCAGGGTGAAACATGGCAAACAGTTTGTGATGCAGACTGGACCCAGAGTAAAGCTGCTGTGGTTTGTGAGTTGCTGGAGTGTGGCAAAGCTTTGAATGCTCCTGGAGGTGCCCATTTTGGTCAAGGCAACGGGTCGGTGGTGGAGGCGAGTACTTCGTGCTTTGGCAACACGACTTCTCTTCAGCAGTGTTTAAGCAAAGGTTTCAGAGCATCACAGTGTGGGCACGAACGTGATGCTGGAGTTGACTGTGCAGGTAAGGCTGTGATAATTATTGGCCATAACATTAGTTTTGAATTTCTATAGAATAATCCTAAGCAAAACTATGGTTGGTAATAGCATGGTGTTGAGAAATCAGACTTTTTACACCATGGTCAGCTTGTTCTGGGCCGGATGGGGTCATTGCATTGAGATTGGGTTGTCTGTGCATTGTTTGTGTGAAGCTGACCGCTTTATTCAGCCCCGCTTCCCAGCAGTTTGTTTCATGCTGAGCCGACCATACACAGCCACCTGTGGACTGATTGGCCGGCTGAAGGTATGTCATTCTCACGCCTATCTACTAGTGGGAGCATCTGATTGGTGCAGGTAGAATCAGCCAGTGGTGGTTTCCTGCATTAGCGATTCATTTGAAATCTGGATGGAGTGGGGTAAACATCTATACTGCAGCTCGTACCGGGCGGAGCTGCAGAGGCAGGATGACAACTGACTGTCTACTGTGAGCACTCTCGGATGAGAGAGGACCCCACAGCAGCACCAATGCTCAGTGAGAAGAGTAGGAAGCTGTGTGCTCCATGTCAGAGTCTCCAAAAGAAACACTGCACACTTAGGAATGAAATCACGGGCTTCTTTGTACCACTTTAGCGTTGCCCGCCTACGGTAGATATCTAAAGTCTACACACCACTGGTAAAATGTCAAGTTCCTGTGCTGTACAAAAATGAGACAAGGAGAAATCATTTCAGAACTCTGTCCACCTTTAATGTGAACTATAAACTGTACCACTCAATTGAAAAACAAACAGAAATCCTTTAGGTGGAGGGAAGAAAACCTACCAAACTAAAATTATGTGGTTGCATAACTCGACTCTCTCGACTCAAACTTTATTTATATAGCACCTTACAGACACTTACATGCCACCAAAGTGCTTCACAGACACAGATAAAAACATAACACATAAAATCCACTAAAAAGGAATAAAACACAACCAAATAAAAACATTAAAGGGACTATGTTTGAAATTTTTATGCTTGCGATTGCCCCCTCAGGCCAAACGCGTAACTGCAGCTTCAATAGTAAGCTCGTGCACGAGGCATGCATGCTGTACGTGCACACTCCTGAATGAAAACAACAGCTGAGTCAGTCCTGCTGCTGATGGCTCTTCTAAAATGTCTTTCAAATCTGCCTCCACACAATCAGCAATGTCCAATACAGAAATGAATAGAATAGAATAGAATAGCCTTTATTGTTCTTGTACAGCAGGGATTCCCAAGCGCGAGTTGCCGCTGGGGGGGTGCGTGAGGTAAAAAGTGTAATGGCGATGAATGGTGATTACACACAAAAAAATAAAAATTAAAAAATTACACATAAAACAATGCCGCCAATTTGCCGCAAAGCTGATGCGGCATCTGGGAGCCTAAGGTCATTTATCAGAGCTCAGACCGTGGCGGTAATGTTGCGCAATCATGTCCGTTTTATAAAACATTACGCGATGGCGGCATAAAGGAGGTATGGGGGTGGTCTCTGCGCTTCCGTGTATCTTGGACATAACTTGCTTTTTATTGCAATCGAAACCACACTCGTTAAGTTTTTATNCTGGAAGCTCCTGCCTGATCCTGAAGACAGAGGGGACCCACCTGCTGACACCAGAGAACTACCATCGACCAAGGGAACAAATGATATCAGTAAATAAATAATGAAATCAGGGCTAGGAGTTCATTTTTAGTGGGATGTTTTGTGATTGTGTAACATAAATGTGCACATCATAGAATGATTTTGTCATGGGGTATTTTTATTTATAACTTGGGTGTTTCTGTGCAGCAGACAATAACATTAGCTCAGGGTTAGCTGCCCTGGTCCTAGGGAGCTTTTATACAGCACATTTAGTTGTTTCCCTGCTTCAACACAGTTGATTCAGCTGCTCATCAATTTGCTGCTGATTAAAATCAGGTGTGTTGAAGCAGGTAAACCTCTAAAACATGCTGGATAGTAGCTCTCTGAGGCAGGGGAGCCTATCCCTTCAGCTAATCTTAGCTAAGGCTAACTGCTTTTTTACCATTCAGAGATTGGTGTCAGCTGCTTGGCTCCAGTGCTCTCAGGAAACTCACAAGCTCAAAATAATGCAGCTCAGGTCCACTTTTCTCCTCCAAATAGCCTTAGACCCATTTCCTCTCTTTTCTCTGGGTAAGGAGGGAGAGAAAAGTCCTCCACTTCAAATGACTGCTCAATGAATAGAGCTAGCATAGCCTCGTTAGCCAGCTGCCTTCGTCACTGCTGCAGCTCCGCCCTCTCAGTCCTCCAGGCTACGCCCTCTCCTGGCGCATTTTTCAAAATTGAAATGTGGGTGGAGTAAGCCTGTGGGACTGACGTTACCCGCTCTTTAAACCGAATCCTAAAAGAAACAGGTAGCCAATGTAGAGCTGCCAGTATGGGCATAGCATGGTCAAACTCACGTTTGCCCTCCAAAAATATTCCAGCAGCATTTTGGACAAGTTGCAAACGGGCTAAGGCACCATTGCTCACTCCAAACAGAATGGAGTTGCTATAGTCCAGGCGTGAAGTTATGATGATATGCTGCAGGATAAGTTAGGGACTTTTAGGAACAAGGTTAGACGATATCAGAGTGCCTTGGCAGCCTTGACATGACCTGTAAGTTAAAAGTGTAACTTAGTTCATTTAGGACAAAAAACCATAGCCTCCATGAGGCTACAACTTGTTTTACACATTTTTCTTTGGTATCATAATAACTAGCTCCCTGATGACCTAGCTTTGCAGTACATTTGACACAAACCTTGCTTGACGTTATGTAACCTAATCTGTCCACAGGTAGTCCTTCCATTAGACTTGTCAATGGCACAGACCGGTGTTCTGGCAGAGTGGAAATTCTGCACAATGATCAGTGGGGAACAGTGTGCGATGCTTCTTGGGATATCAAAGATGCTCAGGTGGTGTGCAGGGCCATGAACTGTGGAACTGCTAAGACAGCCAAAACCTCAGCTTTTTTTGGTCCAGGCCAAGGACGAATCTGGTTAAATAATGTTTTCTGCACTGGCAATGAGACATCTCTTTTGCACTGCCGCCAATCCTCTTTTGGAGTAAATAACTGTGGACACAGAAAAGATGCTGGAGTGATTTGCACAGGTATTTATGTCTATTACTTGTTTATCGTTGGAAAAGTGAAACTAAAATTGTTTATCAGACAGCTAATTTCTGATCTTCTCCTCCTTGAATTATTTTAGCTTACATCAGACTGATCAATGGCTCTGACCAGTGTTCAGGCAGAGTTGAAATCTATCACAATGATCACTGGTCACCTGCATTCAAATCCAACTTTGGACAGAATGAAGCTGCAGTGGTGTGCAGGGAGATGGACTGTGGATATCCTGTCAGGTTCCCCGGGTTACTTGGACAAAGTGAAAACAGAGGATTGCAGATGAGTTGCAGAGGAAGCGAGAGCTCCGTCACAGAGTGCACAATCAGAGACCACCCCAGGACCAACAACGATCAAGATGTGTCTGTTGAATGTTCGGGTATGTACTTTTGCATACATCATACATCATTTTTAAAGAAAAATCTAATTGAACTTTATTTTTTCAGGTCTTTGGTCAAATATTTGACATTAAAACATAAAAACTTCACAACAGCAGTGTAGACACCATACACTGATTCTTGAGAATTTGGCAAAAGCAGTTTATAATTTTGATTTATATTTTCAAGTCAAATTACTAAGCATGGTCATTGTTTTGGAGCCAGCCCCTAGTGGACCAGGGGGGAACTGCAAGTTTCATCACTTTCATGTTGGCTTCACTTTCAGCAGGCGGACTTTGCCCTTTGGTAATAATTCAAATGAGAACATTCTATACAAATGATGGTGTTAACACATTATGCTCGCCACAAGAGCAAAACAATTTTATATTTAAAATGATAATCAAACCATAAATTTACTGGAGCTTTTATGACCCAGTTGCAATTCACAACAGTAGGCTTTGAGTTGCCTTCGGGTAGGAAATGCGCTATATAAATAAAACTGCCTTGCCTTGCCTTGTCTTGCTTTGATCACTGGACCTCAGGGACCTGCTGGGGGTGTAGGGACTGATGAGATCACCAATGTATGATGGTGCTTGTCCATGTAAGGCCCTGAAAACCAGAACTTGAAATGAACCCTGAAGTTAACCTGCAGCCAGTGAAGCTGGAAGAGAAGCGTGATTAAAAAATGTACTGCATGAAACACTCCCATGTCTGCCAGTTTGTCAGGCGTGGCTCAAAAGTTTTCACGAACACTGCACTTTTAATGCAGTTTGTGCTTTTATCAGTGGGACATGATTTTGCCAAATTCTCAAGAATCAGTGCAGAATAAAACAAAGTTACCAAGTTACCATTTAATGATGGCATCAATGAACTTAAATCGATCTTATTAACTGTTTATTCCTTAATAATTAATCAGATCATGAAAGAAAGCCACCCTGCACACTTGTTTTGTCAGTAACACAGTGTCAACATGTAAGGCTTGGTAGTGTTCAAGGTCTTCCTTACAAAATCCAAACCAGTGTCAGATGATAGATCCAGTGCTGTTTTATTCTTGGCAAGTCATTCATCTTTCAATTTCCCATCTCTAAATGATTGCACAAGGTGTTTTCCCCATGCCCTTTCCATTTAATATAAACATTAAAGACAATTTATCTCTGACTTTTGTCAAAACTATAGTAATTAGTCAATGATTAGTCGTAAATGGAATGAGAAAACAAACATGCACTGTGGACATGGATTCATTTCTTAGGCAATTAGAGTTCTTTTGAACGATCTTAAGAATATTTAATTAAATGTATGTACTTTAATATAATTTATAATTTACAGGAACTTTGAAGCTAGCTGATGGGCCCAATCGTTGTGCTGGAAGAGTTGAGTTTTACAGCGAAGGCCGTTGGAGGACAGTGTGTGGTGAATCGTGGGACATCAATGATGCGATGGTGGCATGCAGACAGCTGAACTGTGGTAGGGCTCATAAAATCACAACGTCTGAGTATGGCCAAGGCTCTGGACAGCCCTGGGTCAGGCAACTTGAATGCAGTGGCAGGGAATCTACCATATCTCATTGCCCACAAAGACCGTACAGAAGCCGAACCTGCAACACAAACTCTGTCGCTGGAGTCATTTGCACAGGTAAGAAAAGACAAACCAAAAAAAAATTTTATTTTTATACTGGTCTTTTTACAGTACAGAGTTCATGTTTCATTCATTTTTTTGTCTTACTTTTAATTTTCTCGCCTCTACAGAAGGCTTGGTGGTCCGGTTGTCCAACGGCAAGAATGAGTGTTCCGGCAGAGTGGAGGTCCGTCAGGGTGAAACATGGCAAACAGTTTGTGATGCAGACTGGACCCAGAGTAAAGCTGCTGTGGTTTGTGAGTTGCTGGAGTGTGGCAAAGCTTTGAATGCTCCTGGAGGTGCCCATTTTGGTCAAGGCAACGGGTCGGTGGTGGAGGCGAGTACTTCGTGCTTTGGCAACACGACTTCTCTTCAGCAGTGTTCAAGCAAAGGTTTCAGAGCATCACAGTGTGGGCACGAACGTGATGCTGGAGTTGACTGTGCAGGTAAGGCTGTGATAATTATTGGCCATAACATTAGTTTTGAATTTCTATAGAATAATCCTAAGCAAAACTATGGTTGGTAATAGCATGGTGTTGAGAAATCAGACTTTTTACACCATGGTCAGCTTGTTCTGGGCCGGGTGGGGTCATTGCATTGAGATTGGGTTGTCTGTGCATTGTTTGTGTGAAGCTGACCGCTTTATTCAGCCCCGCTTCCCAGCAGTTTGTTTCATGCTGAGCCGACCATACACAGCCACCTGTGGACTGATTGGCCGGCTGAAGGTATGTCATTCTCACGCCTATCTACTAGTGGGAGCATCTGATTGGTGCAGGTAGAATCAGCCAGTGGTGGTTTCCTGCATTAGCGATTCATTTGAAATCTGGATGGAGTGGGGTAAACATCTATACTGCAGCTCGTACCGGGCGGAGCTGCAGAGGCAGGATGACAACTGACTGTCTACTGTGAGCACTCTCGGATGAGAGAGGACCCCACAGCAGCACCAATGCTCAGTGAGAAGAGTAGGAAGCTGTGTGCTCCATGTCAGAGTCTCCAAAAGAAACACTGCTCACTTAGGAATGAAATCACGGGCTTCTTTGTACCACTTTAGCGTTGCCCGCCTACGGTAGATATCTAAAGTCTACACACCACTGGTAAAATGTCAAGTTCCTGTGCTGTACAAAAATGAGACAAGGAGAAATCATTTCAGAACTCTGTCCACCTTTAATGTGAACTATAAACTGTACCACTCAATTGAAAAACAAACAGAAATCCTTTAGGTGGAGGGAAGAAAACCTACCAAACTAAAATTATGTGGTTGCATAACTCGACTCTCTCGACTCAAACTTTATTTATATAGCACCTTACAGACACTTACATGCCACCAAAGTGCTTCACAGACACAGATAAAAACATAACACATAAAATCCACTAAAAAGGAATAAAACACAACCAAATAAAAACATTAAAGGGACTATGTTTGAAATTTTTATGCTTGCGATTGCCCCCTCAGGCCAAACGCGTAACTGCAGCTTCAATAGTAAGCTCGTGCACGAGGCATGCATGCTGTACGTGCACACTCCTGAATGAAAACAACAGCTGAGTCAGTCCTGCTGCTGATGGCTCTTCTAAAATGTCTTTCAAATCTGCCTCCACACAATCAGCAATGTCCAATACAGAAATGAATAGAATAGAATAGAATAGCCTTTATTGTTGTTGTACAGCAGGGATTCCCAAGCGTGAGCTGCCGCTAGGGGGGGTGCGTGAGGTAAAAAGCGTAATGGCAGTGAACGGTGATTACACACACAAAAATTAAAAAATTACACATAAAACAATGCCGCCAATTTGCCGCAAAGCTGATGCGGCATCTGGGAGCCTAAGGTCATTTATCAGAGCTCAGACCGTGGCGGTAATGTTGCGCAATCATGTCCGTTTTATAAAACATTACGCGATGGCGGCATAAAGGAGGTATGGGGGTGGTCTCTGCGCTTCCGTGTATCTTGGACATAACTTGCTTTTTATTGCAATCGAAACCACACTCGTTAAGTTTTTATTTTCACAAGCAGGTGTGTGTCATCCACCATCCCTGTGAACTGTAGATGATCTGAGCTGCAGATCTAATGGAGAGAAGCTCCTGGAGCTCTGCATCTCTCCAGTTTTTCATTTCAAACTTATGCCCGTGTTTACTTTCATTTTCAATATAGTTCCTGTCCGGAGCTCGGCATTAATTCATCACGATCATGACACTGGCACGGTGTGTCTTATAAATAGGGCACAGTGTTTTTTCCCCACAAAATACAAATGTGTATATTAGGGTTGGGCAAACCGTGCAATCATGGAAAATATGGAGCTGCGGAGGCGTTCTAAAGTATGACTTTAACGGCGTTATACCTGCTGATCACCTGTTGCAGCTACTGCAGCCCGCAGAGACCCTGAGTGCAACAGCGCGTCTCCCGTGGCCGCTTCCCCTCTCATATCTTCTACATAATTCAAGTTAGGCACACAAAACGTATCAAGAAGCACCATCGAAGCCTTCTGCCGCTGACGCTTTTGGAATTTTTTGAATCGGTGCTATACTTTTTGAATGGTGATGAGAAGTTGGAGGCCTCCGATCTGACATCTGAAGCACAGATCCAAAGCCTTCCTCATTAAAGGGCCTGCCTGCTGCATCTAACAGCAACAGACCAGTGGTGTGATAATGGAGCTTTCTGATTGGTTCAGACGTTTCCCACTATTTTGACTGTCTGACAGCTGATATACGGAAAAGCTAGTTTAAGTACAATCCTACTGGAGACTTGTGGCTTTTCTATCAGTCTGTCTGCTTGTTCCAGCAAACCAGTATCAGAACCAGCATCTGGTTTAGGACCAGAACCAGGATCAGAACCAACAACCAGAACCAGCATGTGGATCAGAACCAGGGCAAGACTAGAGCCAGGGTTAGATGAGATACAGGAACAGAACAAATACCCGGACCTGAATCAGGATCAGAACCCAGACCCAGAATCAATACTCTCTCTCTCTCTCTCTCTCTCTCTCTCTCTCTCTCTCTCTCTCTCTCTCTCTCTCTCTCTCTCTCTCTCTCTCTGTGTCTGTCTGTCTGTCTTCCTCCCTCCTTCTCTCTGTCTCCCTCCCTCCCTCCCTCCCTCTTTCTTTCTCCCTACCCCCCTCACTCTTATTGCTGCTCTGACTCCATCAGCCATTAGAAAGGCAGGAAACGAGCCCTCCTCCATCCCTGCTTTCTGATTGGCTAAGAGAACCAACCATCTTCTTGGTTAACACAAATACGCACCCACACATATTATACATCAAATCGATCGGGTTGGTCTCTGATTGGCTAGGATAGATCTGAAAATTCAAAGTTAAAAAACTTGTGCTCTTTCTAACAGTTTAATATTGATTTCAATCTGCTAACTATGACAATTGAACTCAATTTCAACTAAGGCATGTTCATCTGTCACTTTCAGGATTCAGCATATGCTGCTATATTCACGGTTCAGCTAATTGTGAAAATTTAACTATTAAACTATTCCTACTCAAACATGTTCACTCTCAGTGCGGGCTGTTACAGCCTGAAGGTGGAGTGGAACTTCAGCAGTGCTGGCCCCATGTCTTGGCACCCTGTACACACGTGTCAGAGTTCCTTCTAGCAGACTTGGCCTGTGGTTTCATTAAACTGTGCTCCACGTTCAACTCTCCGCTCGTGATCCATCTTGGATTGGTATGCTATTGCTATGAAACTAGTCCAGGGGGCGGCGCTGTCTCAAAAAGAGTAGAAGCTTGAAAGTGGCGTTGGCATGAAACTGGCGTCTCCGGGTCTGCAGCGATATCCTCCTCCCTCTTGTAGCGTGTGTTCTGCCTATCGGGAGGGGTGGGTTAGCGGCGCTGGGGGGACCGTGAATGCCTGGTGTTTACTTGGAGACGGACATATATTTTTGCAGAAATCTCTGAGATTTCCACTAATAAATGAGCAGAAATTCCACTAATAAATGAGCGGTAATAGTACCAGTACTCATCGTACCCTGGAACAAAAGTCCCAGTGCACTGAGTGGTAAAAATAATAAGTACTTCGTACCGGCCCTGACTAATATTAATATCCTGACCAGCACCGACTCTGATGGAGACACGCTAAACAAGCAGTCTAAAAATGTTCCTACTATGATATACGTAAGCCCCCGGTTTGCTTTGAAAGCACCCACAACCCTTACCCCACACGTGATTAGTAATACTTTCTTACCTGTCCAGCAACAATGATGTCAACTGTGGGTATTTTGTCTCAGCATTTTCACTTCTCAAATGCTGGCCGGACCGATGTTTATCCTCGTTCTTTGCCTTCGGCGATCAGACTCGAGTTTTGCCCCTTTTTGTCACGCTGGAATAAACTCTTGGTTTCTTTGTCTTGTTTGGGGTCTGGGCTGGAGTTTCACTGGTGCTTGAAGCAGTTCTCTTATTGTTCTTGGCTGAATCAGCTACCAAAACCACCTCTCGCTCTACCGCTAAGCTATAGCTAGCAAACAAATGCTGCGGGCGCGTGAGCACGCATGACGTCATCACGAATTACGCTGCCTCTGGAGGACACCGGGGAAGCCTGCTTGCTCGACCCGAGCAAGATCTTCTCTGTGAGTTTACAGGCCTACAGAGGCAATCACAGTAAAAATGCCAGGGCTCATTCTACAGGACCAGGGCATTGCAGGAGAATGTATGAGGAAGAAATTTATAATTTCTATACTTGTATTGGCTGTTAAACTTCCACATAGTCTCTTTAAAAATGAGACTAAAAAAGCAACACAATCAATCACTCACACAGATTTAAAAGCCAGTGGGTCTTCAGCTTTGATTTAAAAACTGGTACAGAAGAGGACTGCCGAATATATAATGGAAGCTCATTCCATAATTTTGGAGCTGCAACTGAAATGGCTCTGTCACCCCGCATCTTCATCCGTGACCGGAGGACCACGAGCAAGGACAAGTCCGCTGAACAAAGTGCCCGAGAGGGAACATACGAATGCAGTGTGTCTGCCAGATATGCTGGAGCCAAACCATTTAAAGCTTTAAAAACCAGTAAAAGAACCTTAAACCGAATCCTAAAAGAAACAGGTAGCCAATGTAGAGCTGCCAGTATGGGCATAGCATGGTCAAACTTACGTTTGCCCTCCAAAAATATTCCAGCAGCATTTTGGACAAGTTGCAAATGGGCTAAGGCACCATTGCTCACTCCAAACAGAATGGAGTTGCTATAGTCCAGGCGTGAAGTTATGATATTATGCTGCAGGATAAGTTAGGGACTTTTAGGAACAAGGTTAGACGATATCAGAGTGCCTTGGCAGCCTTGACATGACCTGTAAGTTAAAAGTGTAACTTAGTTAATTTAGGACGAAAAACCATGGCCTCCATGAGGCTACAACTTGTTTTACACATTTTTCTTTGGTATCATAATAACTAGCTCCCTGATGACCTAGCTTTGCAGTACATTTGACACAAACCTTGGTTGACATTATGTTACCTAATCTGTCCCCAGGTAATCCTTCCATTAGACTTGTCAATGGCGCAGACCGGTGTTCTGGCAGAGTGGAAATTCTGCACAATAATCAGTGGGGAACAGTGTGCGATGATTATTGGGATATCAAAGATGCCCAGGTGGTGTGCAGGGCCATGAACTGTGGAATTGCTAAGACAGCCAAAACCTCAGCTTTTTTTGGTCCAGGCCAAGGACGAATCTGGTTAAATGATGTTTTCTGCACTGGCAATGAGACGTCTCTTTTGCACTGCCGCCAATCCCCTTTAGGAGTAAATAACTGTGGACACAGAGAAGATGCTGGAGTGATTTGCACAGGTATTTATGTCTATTACTTGTTTATCCTTGCAAAAGTGAAACTAAAATAAAAATTGTTTATCAGACAGCTAATTTCTGACCTTCTCCTCCTTGAATTATTTTAGCTTACATCAGACTGATCAATGGCTCTGACCAGTGTTCAGGCAGAGTTGAAATCTATCACAATGATCACTGGTCACCTGCATTCAAATCCAACTTTGGACAGAATGAAGCTGCAGTGGTGTGCAGGGAAATGGACTGTGTAGATCCTGTCAGGTTCTCCGGGTTACTTGGACAAAGTGAAAACAGAGGATTGCAGATGAGTTGCAGAGGTAGTGAGAGCTCCGTCACAGAGTGCACAATCAGAGACCACCCCAGGACCAACAATGATCAAGATGTGTCTGTTGAATGTTCGGGTATGTACTTTTGCATACATCATACATCATTTTTAAAGAAAAATCTACTTGAACTTTATTTTTTCAGGTCTTTGGTCAAATATTTGATGTTAAAACATAAAAACTTCACAACAGCTGTGCAGACACCAATACACTGATTCTTGAGAATTTGGCAAAAGCAGTTTATAATTTTGATTTATATTTTCAAATCAAATTACTAAATATGGTCATTGTTTTGGAGCCAGCCCCTAGTGGATCAGGGGGGAACTGCAATTTTCATTACTTTCATTTTGGCTTCACTTTCAGCAGGCGGACGTTGCCCCTTGGTAATAATTAAAATGAGAACATTCTATACAAATGATGGTGTTAACACATTATTCTTGCCACAAGAGCAAAACATGTTTATATTTAAAATGATAATCAAAACCATAAACTTACTGGAGCTTTTATGACCCAGTGTAGGGCCTGATAAGATCACCGATGTACGATGGTGCTTGTCCATGTAAGGCCCTAAAAGCAGAACTAGGATCTTGAAATGAACCCTGAAGTTAACCTGTGTGATGGTGCGTTGTGTGGTTGAGAGCTAGCTGGTAATTAGCTTCCACACTCGAGTCAGCACAAACTTGTTGAATTCCAGTTTCTTTTATTTTACCAACTCACAGTAGTCTTGCGAAGACAGAGTCTCAAGTGAAGTGACCTTATTTCTTCCATTCATACATGAAAGCGGAATTAATTAATGGTCTAAACACCAACATCTGGACTAGCAACAGAACATAAGCTTAGGCTGCGGCTAACAAAAACCATATGTAGAACAAGGGTGCCCCCTAGTGGTGCTATCTAATATGAACCCAGCACATCAGTGACTGTTACACCTGCAACCAGTGAAGCTGGAAGAGAAGTGTGATTAAAAAATGTACTGTGTGAAACACTCCCATNGCAGCCACGTAGTACGGTACAGACAACGTCACCCTGCACTGCAGCTCTACAGCAATCAGCTGGGGCTGATTCTAAATCAGCGTGGAGCAGAGTTTTAACCTGAAGGTGGAGATATAATTACGGTTTTTGCCTGTAATATTACATTTTAAGTAAGTTGCACTAAACTGCCAAAATAATGATTGCACATGTCTACAGCACTATTAGACACTCATCTATACAGGTTATCAGCACAAAAAAAATTGAATTAGGTGTTACTCGCTCTTTAAATTGGTTCAGTCTTTTTGTCTCCTGAACGTGGATTGCAGATGATTTTATGCATTTTTTCCTGCTGTCATCAGGTCTGATCACTTGCTGGAAATGTTTTACTATGAATGCTTATCTCCTTTACATTTGTACTAAATGTTCTAATGTGCAGCACAGCTGCGGTTGGTCGGCGGTTCAGGTCGATGTTCTGGAAGAGTGGAGGTGTACTATAAAAGCCAGTGGGGTACCGTGTGTGATGACGACTGGGGAATGATCGACGCTGATGTTGTTTGTAGACAGATTGGTTGTGGTCATGCAGTCTCTGCTCCAGGAAGCGCTCATTTTGGAGGAGGCTCTGGTCCAATATGGCTAGATAATGTGGGCTGTACAGGCCAAGAATCTGCTCTCACACATTGCACTCATCGTGGTTTTGGAATAAATTTCTGCGATCACGGTGAAGATGCCAGCGTCATCTGTTTAGGTAAGAAACCTTGTTCACTTTAAACCCATAAATGACCTTTTTTCCTCTAATGTAAGTTGTGATGGTTCTACAAATTTCTTCCAGGTGATCTACAGAAGCCCCAAATTACTTTAAGTCCCTCTTCAGAGGTAAACTGGGGTGAGAAAGTGGAAATCACCTGCAATGTGTCAACTGAACATATAGGCGGGACATTCGTGCTGAAAAACAGCCAAGGCTCAAAAAATATGGAGCAGTTCTCCGATCATGAAGCTGCAACCTTCATCTTCCCTAAAGCAGATTTCAGCCTTAAAGGGTCGTACTTCTGTGAATATCATAAGAACCTACCTGATCAAAGAACCATCTCTTTTCCTCAAGGAAATACTGCTGATCTCTCAGTCACTGGTAAATAAAAATAAGCCTCGACAGTGAATTAAATGTGGTTCATAGTGAAGTTTCAACACCTATTTATTACAATCTACCTCTGTCCTTCAGTGAAGTTGGAGAAGCCCAGCATCTCCCTGACATCTGCTCACTCAATGGTGATCTACAGTCCTGTGAAGATATCGGTCCCCACAGGAAGTGCATTCTCCATCACTTGCTCTACTCATTCCACATTCTCAAATGGTTTCTTCTATCTGATGAGGCCCAAAAAGAACATTACCAAATCACTTCAAGCGTTCGGCCACTCCATCATCTACATGGCGCACTTTGAATTTCCTGAAATAGACGTGGAAGACTCAGGAGAGTACGCCTGTGTGTACGGGATCAACATTTCCTCAGTATCCTTCAGTTCTCTTCCCTCAAAGTCACTCCAGGTCACGGTCATCGGTAAGACCTAATATGTAACTATTCTGCTGTTTTATTGTTGTTTTTATTAAAGTGAGTTTTCTTGTTCTCTAACACTTGGTAATCTTTTAATCCCTGCAGCAACATCATCCTATTCGGTTGTGGCGGGTGTTGTGAGTCTTTTAGTGATTGTGCTTATTTTGTTGGTTATCGGCTACTGGATCTGGAGAAAGAAATGGAGAGTTGCAGGTAAAATTCACTATATATGCATTTTATTATATATGTGTGTGTGTTGCCCATTTGTTTTGATTGTCTTATTTTTCCATAACTGATTATTGATTTTTTTTGCTTGTAAAAATTGTGGCCTTTGTGTCATTCACCCTCTCAAAATGAGAAATGATGCTACTGATTTTATCCCACTTTTCAGAGGCCCTAGTTCAGTTCAGCAGCAACTGTCAAGACAGAGTAAAAGACACCGAGGACCGAAGCAATGGGGCCGTTGATCAAAGGTAGGAAACAAGGAGCATGTTCAGTTCTAACAGTGGAATAGCTTCTGCTTGAACAATTATTATATCCCTTGATGATCCATTTTCCCTGAATCTGTATTATTTATCCTCTGCTGTGTGGTTGTATGAAGAAAATTCATCAGCAAATCGAGCTGTAAAAAATATTTGATTAACATCAGTTGCTCTAATATATATTTAATGTGTTTTTTTTACATTAAACAAGCTGGATGTCGATTTCTCGATTCTCTTTAGTGAACGCACAAACCAGATTTATGACCGTCAACAATGCAACAACCCAGTGACCAACAGCGGAGCTGAATCTGAGGATGTTGTTGAGAAAGTCCCTGGAGACCTGGCAGGACAAGTGTGTTATGAGCTGAAACCTTTGGTTGATCCGTGATGACGACGGGGCTCAAGCAGCAGCTTTCTTCTGTTTTCAGAGGCTTCCTTTCATTTACAGAGCAGAACATCATCAGCATGAAAGGCAGCATTTGAGGGTGGGGGTTTGTTAAGTCATGAGACACAACATGTTTTTCATGCCTCTTAAGGTTCTAACATAGTGTAGCTATAAATATATTGTGAAGATAAAAAACATTTAAAATTTATAAATGAATAAAGTGGTTCTCTCACATTTGTCTAAAAATCTCGGCCAATAAAACATTTTGGACTGAAAGCAACTATTGGACCATCTGATTGTCGGTCTCGCCAAACCGCCGCACTTCCCAGGGTCCTCCATTCATTATGCACTCACGACTCAATAATATCAGAGAAGCAGAAACAACTGGCTGCTACCACTTTGACTTCAGTACAAACTAACAGAATCCTGAAAAGAAAAACACCATTTGAAGTAACAGACAACAAAGATGTTTGGACATAGAAAATTGCAACTGGTGTTGAACGCTGTCATTTTCCTTTGGCAATGCGGGGTTTCCAATTTCCGTGGACGCGTCACAGTGAAGATACCTGAGGGGAGGGGTGAGTGTTCTGTGACAGAGTTTGCATTCAAAACCTAGTTTGTTCTGTAAATTTGCTATAGCAGCTTTAAGATGATTGTTTACGAGACAAATTTAAATCTTTGCAGAAGTTAAAATGTAGTTTTTCTGTGATTTTTTAAAATTATTCCATATTAATAATCCTACTTTTAACACCTGTTTTAATTTTCATTACTTTTGTGATTTTATTTTAGAGATTCTCTAATGTCCTGCCCTCTGATTAAAGAATCTGTAAAACGGGATTAAACTTTTCATTTGCATGATATAAAAGTTGTCTTTGTATTACATGGTAATTAGATTTTTGTTATATGGTGATGAATACAATTTTGGTTCTCACAAAATCCTTAATGCAAGTGATATCACTCAGTTTACAGACATTTTATTAAGATTCATATGTGTTTAATTATCATTAACAGCATGTTAGATACATGAGAGAAACATGGGCTGTGTGCTGTACACCAATTAGGAAGCCCCTCTACCTCCACATACATAGACCTATCTTTGCTGGAGATCAAACCAACAAGTGTCATCTGTGAACAACATGGTGGTTACCATGGAATATCACAGAATAATCAATCATGTATGAGTATTGTTTACAGGAGGGGGCTGGGGACAAATCCTTGTGGAGCGCCAGTGTTGACTGCAATAATGAAAGACCTAAAAAGATTGTGGTCTTAATGTCAGCTAACTTAATTTCTAGTTGCACATTGATGGCTTCAGATTTGAGTTCCAGCACTCCAAGTGAATGAGAGCTGGGTGGATGAAAGCTCAGCAGAAATTGTCATATCAAGTGAGTTTTTGATTTGGGGGCTAAAAGCAGCTGTAATATGCCTTTCATGACAATTGAGGAGAGAGCCAGACATTCACTCTACATGCACAGCTACGGTTACTAAGTGGCCACAGTCAGAAAAGCCAAAGAATTTAGACTCAAATTAGAGGAGTGGATGTTCCATCAGCTATGAAGCAGATTTTTTAAAATGACTGCTTAGGGACATTTTCCTTCTTAAAGCAGAGCAGACACAAAGCATAGGAAGAAGAGATGATGAACACGACTACCAGCTCTCCATTGTGTATGGACTGACAGATTTCTGTGGGTCTATTCTCTGCATTGTCCTGACATCTGCTGCTGAAACACCTAAAGATCACTTCCTGGTGAGACTGAATTTGGTGCAGCTCGAGGGACTTGAAGTTAGTGTAGAAGTTATTCAAAGCATCAGACAGTTATGAGAGCAATTGCATCCTTCCTTTTATACTCCATCTGTTTTCCTCTACTTATGTGGGGTCAGGTAATGGGGGCAGTAGCCTATAAGCAGAGAGGCCCAGACTTCCCTCTCCCCAGCCACTTGGGCCAGCTCTTCCAGGGGAATCACAAGGTGTTCCCAGACCAGCTGTGAAACATAGTCCCTCCAGCATGGCATGGGTCTTCCATTCTCTTCACCACGACAGACTGATTATGTCACAGTGTAAAGGGGTCCTTGATGTAAGTTAGCTACGTGCAATGTAATCAACTGGACTTGCAGTTTAAAGGTGTAGTTAAATAAAAAATGTAATTAAAAAGCTAAATGCAAAACACTGAATAAAAACTTTGTGAGGGTAAACCAACTGTCATGGTTTAAGTTGGTGAGGATCCAAATGCGGGTGAGTCAGCTTCTGGGAGGCCGCCGATAGGGTAAAGACTCTTTTATTTTTTAAGTCCGGTCAGGAGCAACAGGGAATCACAACAGGAGGGAACAGAACAAACAGGGTTTAAATACATGAGGATAATCAGGGAACAGGTGGTAGGGTAACGAGGGGCAGACACAAGACAACAGAGGCTGGGGAGCAGATCCTGACACCAGTTGGAAATAATGAAGTCAATACAAGCTTCAATGTCACAATGCCCCGTAAAGACAATGTGAGAAATGTTTTGAGAATTTTGTCCTGAAGTATATCAGATCCAGGTTAATGAAAAAAAATCATTCAAAATACGAATCTCAAAAAATTGGCCCAAGAGAATCAGACTTGTGAAGTCTTCTGAGTTTCATAACCCGACGTCTGGTAGTCCAGTGTCTTTGAAACCAAACCTAAAGTAAAGCTAAAAGGCTCCTCTTCATTTGAGCTAGTTATGTCTTTTTGTTTTCTTAAAGGCAGCAGAACTCCTCCAGGCTTGTAGCCTGGCAAGCCATCCTATATATGTGAATATATAGTCTGGCCACGAGCCATTGACGGCCCTCAGTCGTGAGGCGGGATCTACGGTTGTCTTTCAGAATGTCAGCACGCAATTGGATAGCGCTAGGACCAATCAGAGTAACGAACAACGTGACATAATCACAGCAACGGAAAAGAGGGAGGCAGCAATGGCGTCTAACATCAATGATTTCTGTCGTTTTTGTATGAAAAACGTGAATATCAGGTGTACTGGGACATTGCACTACTTTGTTTGATGAAAATAAGAAGCCGCTAAGTATAGCAGACAGACTTACGCACGTTGGAGTCTAAATAATCCAATGTTGATGACAAAGCTGTTTCAAACGAATGTGGTTCCTGTGTTGCCGCCATGTTGTTTGTGTTCGCAGTGCTGACGTCATCGGCTACTCCCGCTCTGTGATTGGCCCAAAATATAGAGCGCTGTGATTGGCCCAACCAAAAATATAGCGAGCTGTGATTGGACAGCCACAGCAGTGGATCAGGGTGCTAGGGTTCCAATGAAGCGTGTCTAGACCAAACTTCGCAAAGCAAGAATTTGGTCTAGTTCACTAGGCTAATAAAACAGCAGAATAGTTACTTATTAGGTCTTATCGATGACCGTGACTTTGAGGGAAGAGAACTGAAGGATACTGAGGAAATGTTGATCCCGTACACACAGGCGTACTCTCCTGAGTCGTCAACGTTTATTTCAGAAAATTCAAAGTGCGCCATGTAGAAGATGGAGTGGCTGAATGCTTGAAGTGATTTGGTAATGTTCTTTTTGGGCCTCATCAGATAGAAGAAACCATTCGAGAAAGTGGAATGAGTAGAGCAAGTGATGGAGAATGCACTTCCTCTGGGGACCGATATCTTCACAGGACTGTAGACCACCATGGAGTGAGCAGATGTCAGGGAGATGCTGGGCTTCTCCAACTTCACTGAAGGACAGAGGTAGATTGTAATAAATAGGTGTTGAAACTTCACTATGAACCACATTTAATTTGGGCTGCGAGGGTTCCAATGAAGCGTGCCTAGACCAAACTTTGCAAAACTTTGGTTTTGAATCATATTATAAGTGAACTTGCCACCTACTTTACTCTGGAGATAAATTGACAGATTATGACCTTGATAACTTGACTGTATACTGCTAATGTAATGTAAGTCAATTCAGCGTTAAGCTAGCTACGCTGGTGAATGAGTCTGAGCAGTTTATGTCCTCATCTCCCATTGCACACTACTCCGTAATCCTGTGGTAATCCAGTTTCATGGATGGGGCGGATTATCAACCCTTATCCCAACATGCCATCACTCTCATTGACCAAGGTGTTCCTGCATTACTCTGCAGATTTACCTTCTGGAACCCTTCCTCTGCATATGAGGATGCTAATTTTTTACAGTGTAATAATTTATTCTGTTCAGTGTAGATCTTTTATTATTCACTGAGACCTGGTTTTACTTTTTAATTACTAATAGTTAAAAAAAGTTTGTTTTTATGTTGATGAGATCTTATCAATCCCTAATGACTAGGTGACATTAAAAATGTTCATTAAGCAAAACTCAGGTCTCAGGAGATTTAAAGGTGCAATTTGTAAGATTTCTACTGTGAAATAATCACAAAACAGTCTAATGTCTCCATCGTGTTGGAAGGTTATACTGAAACAGATTTCATTCTCAGCCAGTTGGGGTGTTGTCAGTTTTTCTCCTTTCAAAAAAACGAAAGCGGGAAATATAGTTACTGTTTACACTTTGAGTTTGTGAGGTTGCTGAATTTGTAGCGAGCTAATGCACCGGCAGGCAAAAAGCTCCAGAGCTGTTTAAAGAACCAAAGCCAGTAAACGAGTGACCCAGAAGGTATTTCTTGTACCTCTAAGAAGCCACGGCATATTTTTGTTTTACTGTAATATCGGGTGAAGCAAGCTAGAGGCTAACGTTGAGCTAACAATGCTAACAACAACTCGATATTACAGTGAAATGTATGGGTGAGGTGAATAATAATGAGTCAATTGTGGCGTTTTACTTCCTTTAATGAGTCGTTCAGAACTATAACAGCAAGACGACAAACAAAAACACTTCCTGTAATGCCAGAGACAAACAACCGTAAAAAGTGTAAGTGCTCCCTACCGTAAAACACCCAAGTGCTAACACCAGATATGACCATATATTTATCTACTTACAGAGGCAGACCTGCCAACCTGTACGCATTTTGCGTAGCAAGTACGCAATTTGGCATCTAATTACGCTGGTACGACTCATCCCTCTAAACTACGCAAAAAGCTGCGAACATGTGAGTTCTGTAGCAAATATGCACGTGTGGTACTCATGTCTGACAAAACGACTCAGCAGCGTGTTGAAGAAGTTTAAGCCAATCATATAAAAGCGGAGAAAAACGATTCAGCCTAACCTATAGTAGCGTAACACCCCCGCCCCCCTCCTCCCTGCTTCATCCTGCCCGCTGCCTCGCTCTCCGTACTCCGGTCCCCACTCGCTGCTGTTCTGGTGTTTAAAAAGGTAAACTATCTCTGTGTGTGTGTGTGTCAGAGGACTGGATCAGCCATCTTTTGGTGAATGTGAACCGTTACGCGCATGGGCGTCGCACCTGTGGGGGATGTAGGTGTTAATAGTCACACTTTCCTGCATTTTGCTAAAAAACTGATAATATATTATCAGTCTGGTCCCTCCGTGTTTCTCTCACTGTATTCCCCCTCCCTCTCCTGTTGATCATTGAAACCCGCACCTTTCCGCACCGGTGTTACTTCAAACATTTTCGTCTAGTCCATTGTTGATATGCGTTTCCCCAGCTGCTCCGCACCATTGAGCGGTAAAACACAAGCGCTCATCACAAGCTTGCTCTCAGCACGCTCTGCTCGTACCACAGGAGAACTACAGCCTCCTTCAGCTCAAACATCTGATCAGAGCAAATCAACACTTCGAGTAGCCAAATTAATAGTAAAAGTTATGAGCACTACCCCCAAATATGCATCATCTCAAAAGTTGCTTGTTGATATTATCTATCTCTTCCTCAAGAACAAAAGATTTAATTATCACAAAAATTAAACAAAACGTATCAGATGAAGCTGAAGTTGGTTTTCTTTTTTAGTTTGAGTCAGGAAGAGCAATTCCAACCAATTCACCCAGAGCATCTTTCCTCGGCTCTAATTATAAAACTACAACGCTTAGACTCTTCAAACATGGACTACAGTTTTTCTGAACTAATAGTAAATCCTTAAGACAGATGATGATGTTAATTTGATTTGTGATAGTTCAAAGAAAGCAGATTTCAGCACTTTTTTGCATCTACAGTTGAAACTGGAAAAGTTAGAATCTGGTGCAAAAGTTGAGACTCATTCAACGAAAAGCTAAATATTTCAAGCATTTATTTGTTATAATTGTGATGATTATGGCTACAGCTGATGAAAACCCCACATTCAGAATCTCAGACAATTAGAATATTGTGAAAAGGTTCAATATTTTAGACTCAAAGTGTCACACTCTAATCAGCTAATGAATCCAGAACACCTGCAAAGGGTTCCTGAGCCTTTAGATGGTCTCTCAGTCTGAGCTGGATTACTGACATAAGTGGACTTTTACACCAGATTGTCATTTTTGAGTTTCACCTGTAGACCACATTAGAACTGGCTCTGCTAAAAACTACAATACTTAGATTCTTCAAAGCTTAACTAGAATAAATTAGACTGATAGCAGAGTTGGTGACTGGTCAAACCTTTATTTGAAAAAAAAAAAACAGATTTCAGAACTTTATTGCATCTGACCCACCTTAGGTCTGGTCCAGTGTAAAAACTACAACGCCTAGACCAGGGCTATTCAAATGGTGGCCCGCAGGCCGGAAGTGGGCCGCGGGCCCTCACCAGGTGGCCCACCTGACCCTATCCCCCAACCACCAACAGAAAAAACCCAGTTAAAAACAGTTTTTGCGTGTGAGTTTCAAAATTCCCACACTGATATTGCACTTGAACGCAACACCGTCTTAGCAATCACAGACATATATACTTAGACACCCCATGGACTGGTGCTGCCTATTGGAGCTGCCCATCTACATATTCATGTCTATGTCTGCAGTTGACCAATAAAAACACACCTTTGGGACGCAGCAGCAGCAAGACTCTCTGGTTTCAACTTATGCTTAAAATGCGGATTATAAACTACACACCCGTTTTATTTTTGTTAACAGACCAAATAAAACCAGAGTTATACTAAAATAATTAAACTAAGAATGGGTTCAGTAGCGTTTTGTTGCTGAGCGAGTGTCACATTCTGTCCTTGTTTCCCCAGTTTTGGTTCCTGCTGATTAGTCCCACCTGCCTCTCGTTCTCCTATTCACCCTCATCCCAGTGTATTTAAGCCCTGTCTGTCTTTTGTTCCAGGTCGAGTCATTGTGTTAGTTATGTTATGTCGTGTCAGCTCTTTATTAAACCTTTTCAACTGCCTTACCTGCCTGTTCCTCCTCACCTGCATTTGGGTCAGCTTCCTCACCTCCACCTGCACATCGTGACAGAATGACTTGACCTCCCAAAGGACCCAGCGGTGAGATTCTGCCCTGGGAGCACCTGCTCCAGTGGCTCTCCCCAAGCTACCGGCTGCCTGACTCCTCTCCTCCTCCACAGTAGTGATGGGAACTCCGGCTCTTTTAAGAGAACCGGTTCTTATGGATCGGCTCACTAAAATGAACCGGCTCTTTCGGCTCTCAAACGGCTCCTCACATTTTTTGTTTCTTAAATGAATTTCATCACCAGAAATGATGCTAAACTGTGTTTTAACTGAATTACTAATCTACAATATACAATTTTATCAAATTCTTATTATTTAAATAACTTATTTTATTCAACATGAAGCAGAGAGCTATAAAAACACATTTTAAATGACAAAAACAAACTCTGCAAGTAAAATATTCATTAAATTTGAACTATTAGAGCATGTTGGATATATTTTCCCTTTGCATATTCCACACTCTGCCTTTTAATTGTCACTGTAGTTACAATGTGTCCAAATCTTGGTGCCTGTCCTATTTTTTCACTTATTTCCTCACCTTTCTGTAGCGCTGGTTGTTTTTCTTTCCTCCTCTTTCACAGATTTGTCTCCACCAATATTTACAGGTCGGGTCTCGTCCTGATAATAATTGTCCCATGCATTTTGCGCGCCACCCCTCTTCCTGCTTTCACAGCATCAGAGGCGCCCTGCAACCCCACCTCTCCACCCCCACCCCCGTCTCACGGCAATCAGAGGCACGCTGAGCGTGCGCGCGTGTGTGTGCGTGCACACTTCGTGCGCACATTTTGCGGCTTTTTGGCGGCTCGGGGGCTTGCAGGTCCAGTCTGCGTCACTCACTCCGGCTTCTCCAAGAGGGAGTCGGCTCCTCCAAGAGGGAGTCGGCTTCTAGCGGTCACATCAAAGAGCCGACTCTAAGAGCCGTTTCGTTCGCGACCGACACATCACTACTCCACAGCGGCGGCGCAGACGTCGCTGCCGCCAACGTCGCTGCCGCCAACGTCGCTGCCGCCAACCCTCCACCTCAATCGTCCGACCTGCCAGTCCCGGTCCGGATGGAGGATTCTGGTGGGAGGACCTACAGGACCAGACCAGCTTCGTCGGCACCAGACTGGCAGTGTGTTCCCCGAGGGTTGGTCCACGGCGTTGGGAGCGGGTTCAGGCTCCGCGGCCGTCTCCCCCGCCACTACCTGAACAACGCTGCTGGCGCGGCGCAGCCCCTCCTGACGTCATCTCCGACTCTCCAGAGGGTCTGCGCAACCGGCCTGGTGTCTTCCCTCCCGGACCCTCCTCCTCACCTCCGGAGATACAGGGGGGATCCGGACGACGGCGCCGGTCCTCCAGAGCTGTGCCGCCTGGCAAAGAGGCCCCAGCTCTGCTGACCGGCATGGAGAGACAGCCGTGTTTAAAGACTCTTTCTGAGCTGCAGCTGCCTCCATCAGCCCAGCCAAGGTCAGCCCAGCCGGTTCCGGACCAGATAACCATGCCTGCAGATGACCAAGCAGAGTTCGCTCGCCTGCAAGCCGAGGTGGCCCGGCTTCGGGCCCTTGCCAACCTCCGGGTGTTCCAGATTGAGACTTTAACTCCCCTGGTTCACCAGTTGGCTCTGGAGGTCCAGTCTCTCACTCCGGCTCCAGAAGCGGTACCCCCACACGCCCAACCTCCAGAAGCGGCACCCCCACTCATTCAGGCTCCAGGGACCAGAGTTGTGCCGTCTAAACAAGAGACCCCTGCTCTGGCACCCTCATCCAGGCTCCAGCTTTCTGCCATTTAATTTCCCTGCTGGGAGTCCTATGGACATGCTCCCAGTTGTGCCGTTTAAGGCAGAGGTTCCAGTCTCCCTGCCCATCCTGCACCTGTCCAGCCGGCCTATCCAGTCACCGCCTCTCTTCATTCCAGCTCCAGAACCCGAGCCGCCTCTCTCCATCCAGGCTCTTGAACCCAAGCCTTCTCGTCTCTTCGTCCAGGCTCCAGAACCCGAGCCTTCTCCTCTCATCGTCCAGGCTCCAGAACCCGAGCCTTCTCCTCTCATCGTCCCGGCTCCAGAACCCGATCCTTCTCCTCTCATCGTCCCGGCTCCAGAACCCGAGCCTTCTCCTCTCTTCGTCCCGGCTCCAGAACCCGAGCCGCCACCTCTCTTTGTCCAGGCTCCAGAACCCGAGCCGCCACCTCTCTTTGTCCAGGCTCCAGAACCCGAGCCGCCACCTCTCTTTGTCCAGGCTCCAGAACCCGAGCCGCCACCTCTCTTCGTCCAGGCTCCAGAACCCGAGCCGCCACCTCTCTTGGTCCAGGCTCCAGAGGATCAGCATGCTGAGGGGTTCCTGTCGCATGTGTTCCTGCCTCCTCCCGAGTTTAAGTCTCCCCCCTCAGTGCTCCAGTCTGTCCAGCCTTCAGCGGCCCCGCCTCTAGAGCCCTCTTCTTCTATGGGCTCATCTCCTGTTGCTCCACCTGTTTCGCCTCCAGGCATCTGGTCCCCTGTGGCTCCGCCTCCGGCATCCTCAGCAGCTCTGCCTCCTGGCTTCCAGTCAGCCCAGCCTCCAGGGGTCCAATCCTTGGGGCCTCCCAGACTCTGCCGTCTCCTGTGCCCCAGGCGCAGGCCTCCCAGGCCCTCAAGGTCCCGTCTCCTGTGTCCACGCCGCCGGCCTCCCAGGGACTTTCGTCTCCTGTGCCCCAGGCACAGGCCCCCCAGGGTTCCCCTTGACCTGCGTTGGGCGTCGGGTGCCGCCCTTTGAGGGGGGGGGGGTCCTGTCACATTCTGTCCTTGTTTCCCCAGTTTTGGCTCTGCTGATTAGTCCCACCTGCCTCTCGTTCTCCTATTCACCCTCATCCCAGCCCTGTCTGTCTTTTGTTCCAGGTCGAGTCATTGTGTTAGTTATGTTATGTCGTGTCAGCTCTTTATTAAACCTTTTCAACTGCCTTACCTGCCTGTTCCTCCTCACCTGCATTTGGGTCCGCTTCCTCACCTCCACCCACACGTCGTGACAGGGAGAGGATGGCTGCTGCATGATCTGACAGCAGGTGTCAAAAGGTGCGCTGATGCGCTGTCACGGAGCGGAGAAAACACTGAGTCAGACATTGACGGCAAAACTTTAGATATTGGAGCGATCTGTGACAGATAGATAGTTACTTCTCTGTTGTTTAGTGGTTTTATGTATAAAGAAGGATGAGAAGGATGGATGTCCAGCAGACAGATCAGTTGTTTAGCTGGAAGATGGGAAAAGGAGACCCGCAGTTAGAGTCTGAGGCCAAAGCAGCAAGTGTTTTATTCGTGGACGGAAATGACAGGAAACGTGGGTTTAGAGGTGGCGAGCGAATGAAGAGGTGGAGAATGAGGGACAAATGTGTCCTTGTTAAAAAGTCTCTGAAATACAATAAAAGCACAAAATAAACTGAAAATAAACTGTAAACACACTATATTGGACTAGATACATGACAATTTACCCCATAACTCACTGTTGCTGCATCTTCTTTTGTTTTCTGGAGGCTTCCCAAAAAAATCTAAAATCTGCTTTTAATACAGCATGGATGGAAAAATATGGGTGACAGTGAGCATCCTGACACTGGATCCCGATTGATCATGCACCTGGGCTGCTTGGTGACCGGGATATCCGTTTGGCTGACTGGTTAGCGTGCTTGACTCTCACTTGAGGAGTCTCAGGTTTGAGTCCCGCCTGGTCCCTCGTTTGTCCACCTTGCCACATGTTTGTTTTGCATAGCTGCTATGCTATTATTGTTAATTTTCATTTAGCTGCGATCGAGTTAATGCAGGTTGAAAACCATAAAATGTTTGTATTACCAGCTCTGCAACTGTTGAATTGATGCAGATAATTAAAACAATAAGAAGACATGCATTTCTGTTATTTTTAGTTGTATTTGTAGTAGTGGTGGAGGTAATATCAGTCAAAATATTAAAATTTAATATTTAAATGTTGTCAGTAAAATACATAATAAAGATTTGGATATCCGGTCCTAAGCTGATCCACGATTTAGAAATCTGGCCCAGTAGAGAAAGTAATTGAATAGGCCTGACCTAGACTCTTCAAACCTGGATTAGATTATTCTACATTAACAGCAGAATCCATAAATTCCAGGTGGTCATTTGTGAAACCTTTAGTTCAAAGATGGCCTCTTTCTTCATTGTGATTTTGGATTATCATATTAGTAACATATTTTTCAGCTTAGGTTGATGTTTATAAACAGTACATATATTTCAAGAGTTCTGATTGGTCACCCATGAAGTAAAACATTTTACATTTTATAATTACAGCAGATTAAAGATACTGGGGGTGGAAAAATTTGTGGGAATTGACTAAAAAAGGGAACCAACTTCATCTTAGTACAAAACAAGTAAAAAAAATTACCAAATGAATGAGAAAAAAAGAATCAGAATATTACATTCTTGAAAACAAACACCTATTGCAATATACAAAATAAACCATTACATTTTTTTAATTAATTTTGATTAATTAAGTATTGAAATAATGGAGTTGCAAAAGTCCGCGAAAAAAAAGCTGCACAAGTGGCACTCAAAAAATTTTGACAAGGTTGGCAGGTCTCATCAACTTACTGTGTATGACTCGTCTTTGCCTGACATCTAGAATCTTCTGGTGCTGACCCATAGCTGGCAACAGCCATGAAACATATGAAACAGGAGTGAGAGAGTAAAAGTTTTGCTTAAAAAATGGACTGCAGTAACCACATTTGACCACAGGGTGTCAGTCTTACCAATTGCACCTTTAAGCAGCACTGAAGGAAACTTTTTACACACATTTATGTTTTGTCTCTGTTCCACCTCAGGACTATGAAGACTTCTTCCAGTCAAAGGAGAACAACGATGTGTTTACATTCCTCAGGCTCAGCTCACAGCCTATTGTGACAGTAAGTGGATGAACATGTACACACCGTGTGTTTAGTAATCTACTTCCTCAAACAGTAAAACATACTCTTTCCCAACTCTGCTTGATCAGCAGCTCTTGTTTCTCAGCCGTTCATATCTGCTGATATATTTTTCTTGGAAATGAAAAAACATGAAGTAATAAAAAATGTCATGTCTATATAATTTTTTTTATTACACATAGTCAGATTTATCTTCTAAGTTCCTGCATCTAAGTAGTCGTTTAGTGCTTTAGACAAACGTTCTCGTTTAATGGTTTTTCTTTATTTTCATTGTAGATTCTCACTCAAGGCATCAAACTATGAATGAACACACGTGGACTTATAAACATAAAAGTGTGAATTAACTTCTATTTTAGATTATCTTTGCATGGTTGACAGAACTGCAAACCCTTGGCCTTCTCTCACTGAGCTTCATGACGAAGTCACCTGACATGGTTTTTACTTTACAAGGTCAGCCTTGTCAGGGTTCCTGTGATGAATCGGGACCATCAGTTGTGTTAGAATTAATCTTATGGCAAAAACCAATCAGAAAAATAAAGAGAAAGGGTAGTCCATCATTACTTTAAGGACTGAAGGTGAGTCAGTCAGGAAAATTGCAAAAGCTTTGAATGTGTCCTCAAGCGGACTCACAAAAACCACCAAGAAATGGAATCAGTCCAAATTTGAGATCTTTGGATCCACTCTCTGTGTTGCAGAAGTTGCAGCAGAGCTGAGCAGCAGCAGAGCTGAGCAAGCACTATCTGGACAAATTCTACCTACCTGAATCACCAGGACTGGCCCGGACTCCTGCCTCGGCGCCAACTATCAGGACGGGGTGCCGCGCCTGGTCCGGTCTTCGGCACCAGGCCACCAGCCACCGGGCCTGGCAAGGACTCCAGCCTCAACACCAGGCTCCAACACTAGCCACCAGGCCTTGCTAACAGGAGCTCAGGAAGCAGAGCAGAGCTGAGCAGCAGCAGCAGCAGAGCTGAGCAAGCACTATCTGGACAAATTCTACCTACCTGAATCACCAGGACTGACACGGACTCCTGCCTCAACACCAACCATCAGGACAAGGTGCCACGCCTGCTCCGGCCTTCAGCACCAGCCACCGGGCCTGACCCAGATTCCAGCCTCAACAACAGCCACCAGGCCAAGCTGCCACGCCCGGTCCGGCCTTCAGCACCAGCCACCAGGCCTGGCCCAGACTCCAGCCTCAACAACAGGCTCCAACACCAGCCACCAGGCCTTGCTAACGGGCAAGAAGCTGCATATTACCTGTTGTAGGTAAAGGCCAGTCTTCAACAGAACTTTCTCAACCAGTTGGAATTCTCTGAAAGTGGTGAGTCTGTTTTCATATAGCACCTTGCTAGCTACAGCCACTTTAAAGTGACTAAAATCTTGAAACAATGCCACCAAAGAAGAATGAAGAAGTGGATGAAATTAAAAGAGCCCTTGAATTTCTGACTGTGGAGGTAACAACTGTTTCTAAACAACAAAGAGTAATCATGGATTTAATGAATGAAGTAAAGGAACTGAAAAAGAAGAATGAAGAGAATGAGAAAAGGATTGCTAGTTTGGAGTGTCGTGTATCAGACCTAGAGCAATATACAAGAATGAATGATGTTATTGTCAGTGGAATGGAGATAAGACCACGGTCTTATGCCAGAGCAGTGGAAACAGGAGATGGTGGCGAGCCCACACAGCCTGATATAGAGTCAATGGAGCAACAGGTTACTACTTTTTTCCACAGCAAGGGCATAGCCATTAACAATAAAGATATTGAGGCATGTCATCTTTTACCCCGGAGAAATAAAGCAGAGAAACCAGCCATAATAATTCGTTTTGCAAACAGAAGGTACAAAAATGCACTGTTGAAACAAGGAAGAAAGCTCAAAGGAACCAACATCTACCTAAATGAGCACCTGACAAAGAAAAATGCAGATATTGCAAAAAAAGCACGTTTCTTAAGGAAACAGAAGAAGATCCAGTCTACCTGGACAGCAAACTGCAAGGTGTTCATCAAATTGAACGGGTCACCAGAGGAGGCTAAGGTGCTGTACATTAGGCAGGAAGATGAGCTAGACAGATACACCTAACTCTGAAGTAAAAACATCACTAAGATATGAGCATCCTGGATGTAATCTTCACTAAATCATCATGGACTCTCCTATGGACAATTTATTCTGTATCAATGAGACGGATAACAATGACTACAGTGACCTGAACTTTAAAACATTCAGATTCACTGATCATAGATCATGTGATTTTGAGCAAAACCTTGATCCAGAAAATAATCTTTTAAATAATTTAAACACTACCTGCTGTTACTACTCTGAAGAACAGTTCAACAAAAGTATTAAATTCGAGAATGGGATTTCAAT
>SSNS01000161.1:0-65925 GCA_006937985.1 Aphyosemion australe | reverse complement strand
TTCTGGATTATGGAGACCTTTTGTATATGAATGCCTCAGCACAGTGTCTTGGTAAGATTGATGTGGTTTATCATGCCTCACTGAGGTTTATTACTAACTGTAGACCACTGACCCATCATTGTGAATTGTATTCTCGAGTGGGATGGCCTTCTTTGTCCACCAGGAGGTTGGCACATTGGTACACTTTCATTTACAAGGCCATGCTTGGATTACTACCCAACTACATCTGTAACTTAATCTCACGGAGAAGTGTAACTTCTCACAGTCTGCGTGCAAACGATCAGTTGTTACTCTGTGTTCCGTTTGCTCGCACTGAACTGGGCAAAAGGGCTTTTGTTCACTCTGCTCCTTCTGCATGGAACAGGCTGCAGGAAAACTGGAAACTAACAGAGCTCATCTCCTTGAATACATTTAAAACCAGACTGAGAGCCCTTGAGACAGATTCCCTGTGTTGTAACTGCCTTCTGTAATTTTGTACATAACATGTCTGTGTAACTGAAAAATTTTGTAACTGTAACTTTTGCTGCCTCTTGGCCAGAAAATGAGGTTTTTAATCTCAATGGGACCTTCCTGGTTACATAAAGAATAAATAAATAAAAAAATCAGAATTCCTTTCATCACTGGCAGCAAGTGAAAAAGTAAATGTGTAAAACAATGTTTATAAACGGCGAAAGTTTTGTAACCAGTGGCGGCTCGTCCACAGGGCGCGCTAGGGCGCCGCCCCACCAGTCTCACAGGAAGGAGAAGAAGAAGATAGGAATCACAAAATATATTTAAAAAAATAAATAAATAAACTAAACGATCTATACACACCACATGGAAAAAGTGCTGTGTGTAATCTGTGTTTAATAATGTTCTTTTTACTTTTAACACGGCCGAATCGTCGACGTACTTGTCACGTGTCCTCTCGCGGGCGCAGCAATCTTTACCATTAATATGGGCTAACTGGCGCATGTGCAGTGGGTCCCCAAACCGTCCACAACGAGAAAGAATAGGAGGAGAGCGTTTGGTCGCATCGCATCTTTTAGTGATCGTCGCCGCCTCACCGGGTGAATTCTGCTCAGACCAGGGGGAGGAGATCGCTCATTGGTCAGGTTGTTCACCCCGCCCAGAGGGGAAAACTTTCCACAGGCTAGCGCGTCGTGCTAGTTCAGTTGTTGTAGCTGCTGCTGCGCACACCTCAACTATGGAGAAAACAAATACAGCTGCGTCTTTGAAAAGCGAGCCGTTTAGTAGGAGGACACAACAGGAAAAACTTGGCCTTAAAGAGCTTGGACCCGACCAGCCGGACATTAAAATAAAGCAACAAACGCAGGACAGAGGGAGAAGTTACACAAGGACATTTTCCCAGCAAAACAATGCCAGCAAACAGTCTGATCAGTTCAGCTATTAGTTGGGATATAGGATTTCATGAACCAAGTGGATTTTTTTACTACACCACACGGATTATGGCCATAACCTGCAGGTAAGTCTCATTTTAGCTTTTGGCTTCAGGAAATTAGCATGCTGCCTCATTAGCGGCTAGCACCACTCCATACGGTTTGAACTAAGAGTGGTACTTCTATTCTTCTTGTTTGTGAGCCTGGGCTTTAATCTAAACGCCTGCTTCTGTGAATATCTTGCGTTGTGTCACTGTGTGTTTCTCTGGATACGTGTAGCGTCTATTTTACGGCCTCACGTTTATTTACAGCTTATTGAGTGTTGGTAGAAAGTGGATTCTACTGATTCGATTAGCCTACTCCCCTTAAGTGTGTGTGCAGTTTGTGTAATATATGGGTGAATGGATGAATATTAATTATGTTTTTGTCAAAAAAATGCTTAATATGTTCAAAAACTTTTTGAACAACTTTGTTGCCGGAAGTGCTCCTGTGACCGTCAATTGTGTGACGCTGATGCATAAGAATCAATGGTAATTTGGCGTCCCCTAGTGGTGATATGTGGTTAGCGCCCCACCCAAAAAAAAAGTCACCGGCCGCCACTGTTTGTAACCTTTTGTTACAAATCAGTAAATGTGTTTTGTCCTCACAGGCCCCTGTAGAAGGAAATATGTCATCAAATATGGTGTTGCCTGGAGTCTTAGACCTGCACCGATGTGTTTTAGACCCAATTTTTATGGTTATATGTTATAAAACCGCCAATATTTGTCAACAACTGGGCATCATTTGATTCATTTTCAACATTTCAATGGATATTTCCAGAGATGATTGGTAAAATCCACACATTGTCTCTTTAAGCTCATTGTTAGAATGCCAAGAGTGTTCGATGCTGTAATCAAATCAAAGAGTGGCTGTTTTACAGAATCTAAAACATACAACTGAAAATTCTGACTTGTAAATCTTTTTTAATATTCACAGAATTCCGAGTCCTAGATGAAACTTCCAGCTGGTGTCACCCAGAAAACTGTAACATTTGCAGAACTATCCTGAGTTGCATCACCTCCTTTCTCCGGATCCTCCTTCAGCAATGCCAGCGTAATGGCGAACGCTGTGTTTCCTGTGCAACCGCTTCATTTGCTTTCCTAAAAATGTCTAATCCTGCAGCCACAGGGACTCAGCCATGAAAGATTAACCTTTTTGTTTTAACGCTCCGTGGCAGCAAAACAATGTTTGTTGCGAGCTAGAGAAGCACGTAGCAGTAAAATAATTAAATATACTTTATTTCACAGAGTGTGACTCTGCTTATGTTTGTAAAAAAATCTTATTTTCCTCATAAAGACATTGCTGTGTGTGTTGATCTGTATAGAAATGTAGATGAAACACATGAAATATGAAAAATAACTCAGTTCACTAGTGGTTGATTTGAATTAGAAACTCAAATTCAGATGCAAGAGTCGTTCTTGGACCTTTTAGAAAAGTGTCAGAAAACGTGTTAGGAGTTTTATGTCAGATCTGACTGAAACTTAATAAATTGCTCATGAATATGAAGTTTGTATCTTTTATTAATCTGAAACCAAACAGATTTTCATGTGTTTGATAATGTAATGGGCTTTAATTTTGAAAATCTAAGTAATTAAATACAATTTATATTATTCTGAGATGGGACTCTTGCTTTATTTAAAGAAAATAAAAGCTTATTTTACATCAAACAAATTATAATGAAATTTAATTCATCAATATAAATGTTATAATCTTGTGTCATTATCTGTTGTTAATCTGGGATTTATTTTTATTTTCTTATCGTCAGTATTACTTTAGTGGTCTGATGTGAACACAAACAAGAAGTCTGCTTTTATTTTGAAATCCACATCAACTTAATGTGAATGCATTTCTCTTTCTGATTTTAAAGAAGTAAGATTACCTCAGCAGGTGAACGTTAGTCATGAGAATGAATGAACTTGTTTTTCTGCTTTGATAATCGGTCACCTTGTTTGTAACGGGATCATTCTGTTCGTCAGACCAAGAGTGCCGCCTTTTACCGGCTGAGTTGTGACATCATCTCCCGTTAAAGGAAGACGTGTATCTCAGAGCCTGTAATGATTTACTAGAACATCAATATGTATTTAACTTGTGTTACTTTCATCACTGTTGTCTGTTTCTGTCAGTCGTAGAGAATGACGACAGGATACAACTTCATTTTTTTTTTAGCAAACTGTTGCTTTTGATTAATTTAAGCTCAACTTCCTGATCTTTGGTTGGAATTATTTATTGTGAATTAGTTTATAGTAGGTGTCTTTTTTGTGAACATCAGAAAATTTAGCCAAAATATAGCTGAGGGCAAGGGCAAAGAGAGTGAGCAAAGATTTTTGCAGACGTGGAAGCACAACGATAGCCACTAGGAGTTCTAGGGAATTTCTGGGAAGGGGGAATGTGATAGGGAAAAAACTTTGGCATGGTCCTCTTAGCCATTGTGTTTCCATACAAAATCTGCCCTTTTAGGACTTTGCCAAGATGTCAGCATATCCCGACTGTTTTGGCAGAGTGATGCCACAGATCAGCACCTAAAGGACTCCACAGACATAACATTAAAAGATTTATTCGGTTAAAGTACGCTATTATTTAAAGCTGCTATAGCAAATCTGCAAAACAAGCTAGCTTTTAAATGGATGGAACTCTCCCCCATCCCGTCGACTATCATCCATAGGCCACGTCCCCCAGAGGAAATGAGAGAGCGCTAAACACCAGTCACCATTTTCTATGTCCAAACGTCTTTTGTTGTTTGTGACGTCAAATGGTGTTTTTCATTTTGGGACTCTGGTAGCTTGTCCTAAATTTGAAGTGGTAGCAGCCGGCTGGTTGTCCTTCTCTGATATTATTGAGCGGAGAACCTCTCACACCAGTGGTCTGTTACAAAATGAGCGTAATATGTGGAGGACCCAGAGAAGTGGAGAAGGGCGGTGGTTCAGTGACACAGAAACCGCATGGTCCAATCATTGGTTTAAATCAAGTGATTGGTGGAGGTTTTTAGACAAATGCGAGAGAACCACTTCATGAATAAAAAAAACATGTAATCTCCATATTATATTTATAGCTATAGCATGTTGAAACCTTTTTAAGAAACATAAAAAAAATTAAGCTAGCTTGTTTTGCAGATTTGCCATTGTAGCTTTAATGGCATCCTACTGCGTTATAACCAATCAGATTGAACTAACCACAAGCCCCGCCCTATGACTCTACTGGGTCAATTCTGAGTACAAACCCAACTTCAGGTACTCGATTCCTGGAATGGTCCGGAAAATGGTCCTTTTTGGCCAGCCTGGTGAAATGGAGACATGTTTGTGTCGCTAAGGTCCGGTAAAATACCTGGAAGTTCTGATTGTGGAAATGATCCTGAAGGGTCTGAGCATGTAAACAGCATCTGTAGCAAAGTCCTGGTAGTTTATCATTATGGTAGAACCTCACTGGGGCCCTGGGTAGACTGTAGTGGGAGTGTATCAATGGCCCACATGGGTTTAGCTTGGTCATTAGGAGTTTGAAGCAGCACACTGGTCTACTCTATCAGGAGATGTGCTAGCATGGTATAATTATTTACTGTGTTCTGCTGTTGTCTGAGATGTTGAACTAGGATGGTACCTGGGGTTTGGTTTGGTTGTGGGGATACATGGTAACGTTGTCTAGGGTGGTGTTGTCCAAGCATGGCCCTTGAGGTAGAGTTTTTGCTATAACACCTCTGGTCACTCATTGATTCTAATCAGATGTACTGGAGCAGAGAAGCATCTAAAGGCAGGACAGTGGCCCTAAGGGACCAGGACTGGACACTATTACAATATGGTTAGGACACTAAGGCTATTTTTGAGAGTGCAAAAGATGTTGATTTTTTTTTCCAACTGAAATCATTAAAGCAATTTTTAACAATACTATTAGATGTTTTCCTAACATCCTACAAGCATAGTTCAATCTTCAAGTAACCACAAATGAGACTTCACCTAATTAAAGTCTTCTTAATGACATTGTAAGAGAGAGAACATACAGAAACAGTAAAATGGAGAAGTTGTGGTACAACAATGTTCAACTGTCACTAAAGGGATTTCAGGGGAAGTAAAAGAAGCACGAAAACGGGTGGTGGATTCATTTTAAAAATGCTGAATGAACAATGTCAGTTATGCAATAATATGGAACACAACACCATCAGTTTTATCTGTATCAGAATAAAACCTAAATTACATTTTTAACTTTAGCTAGAATGTTTTGATTATGGCTGATAATTAAGAGATGAGGATAACTGGTGCATTTACATTTTTTCAATTGGATCATTTATTTCCATCCATCCATCCATCCATCCATCCATCCATCCATCCATCCATCCATCCATCCATCCATCCATCCATCCATCCATCCATCCATCCATCCATCCATCCATCCATCCATCCATCCATCCATGCATGCATGCATGCATGCATGGTTGGGTTGCAGGGGCAGCAGTCTAAGCAGAGAGGTCCAGACTTCCCTCTCCCCAGCCACTTGGGTCAGCTCCTCCTGGGGGATCCCAAGGCGTTCCCTGGCCAGATGAGAGACATTGTCCCTCCATCATGTCTTGGGTCTTCCTTTGGGTCTCCTCCTGGTTGGACGTGCCCAGAAAACCTCACCAGAGACGCGTCCAGGAGGCATCCTAACCAGATGCCCAAGCCACCTCAACTGGCTCCTCTTGATGTGGAGGAGCAGCAGATCTACTCTGAGCTCCTCCTGGATGACCGAGCTTCTCCCGCTATCTCCAAGGGAGAACCCAGACAGCCTGCAGAGAAAACTCATTTCAGCTGCTTGTATCCACAATCTCATTCTTTCAGTCACTACCCAAAGCTCGTGACCATAGGTGAGGGTAGGAACGTAGATCAATCTGTAAATTGAGAGCATCTCCTTCTGGCTCAGCTCTCTCTTCACCACGACACTTAAAGTCCTCCACTTAAGGCAGGACTAAATGTGTTTTGAAAGTCATTTACTGGAATTCTGTTTGTTCTGTGTCAGATTAAAGAGGAAGAGACATTTAGGAGGAACTGATGGAAGAATCTGATGAAGGAGCAGCAGAGTTTCACAATGGGAAAAGTTTTACATCCTGAATCCAAGTTGTATAAAAGCTGCAGGACAAGAAGTTCCTGTATTGAAAGAGTGCTGCTCCCAGAGACCAGTCAGGGTGAGAAAACCATCTTAAAAATGTTCATTTTTATGGTTTAAATGGTGTTAAATTTTGTTTTTATGGGCTTTTACACTGATTTCTAAGAAAGTAAAAAGCCATTTAAATCTTATTTTTAGTTAAAAAAAATAAAATAAATCTTCTCTAGAGAAATAGCATTATTTCAAATAAGGAAAATATTCTTAAATATGATCCAAAATTTCTTGTTTTGAGTTAAAAAAAATCTGCCAATGGGGTAAAAAAAGTTGCTCACCTCTCTCTTCACCACAACAGACCGGTACAATGCTCGCATCACTGCAGACGCAGCACTAATCTGCCTATCGATCTGGGTTCAAAGGTCAAATTCACTTTTTGACCTTTGCTCTCAAACAGAACTTCTAAATGTTCCAATATGTTTATTAATTACTAATTCAATTGTGATTCACACATTGATTTTTGCAAATGTCATCAGCTTTCCTGTTTTATGATGAATAAAATGTCTTTTTTCCTATAGATTTGTTGGTATTGTGTACAACTTAAAGAAAAAAAAATCTCCTTTTCCCTAAACATGTGTGGGACTTTTAACTTTAGAGTATTTTGGAGATGATCACATTTTTATTTTAAATTCTCTGTCCAGAATCTGTGAATTTAAAAAGGTAGGAAGGCCAATCGTTCTGTGTTGTGATTAAAATGAACACGTTTTTAGAAAAATTCCAAACATATTATTTACGTCTTTAATTAAAAATAGATATATAACTCAGTGAGCTACAGAATGAGCCTTTTTTTGATCATTTTTATTGACTTTACAGCATTTGGCTTGATTTGAAGACAATATGAGCTGCTTTGTTGTGGAAAAAATACATTTTGTATTTTTATTGATGGCAGGTGAGTTTTCTTCTTTTGTCAGATTTTTACCTTCAGTAAATAAATGCTGATGTATATTCTCAATGCAAGAAAAATTATCTTTGCATTAAAATGTGAAATGAATCAGTTATAAAGCAGCATTGGGAGTAACGGCATTATTTTTTATGGTAACGGAGTAATTATATTAATTAGGTCTACTTTTCCCATCGCTAACACCACTTCTATGTTGTATTTAATTTTATTTGTGAACAACCCTAAAGCTAACCTGATTATCTGTGCAAATGTCCTTTAGGTTTGCTGAGTCTACCACTGCTTACAGGTAAATGAATTCCATTTATTAAAAAAACAATCCTAATTAAAAAGCTTTTAGTCATTTTAAAGCTTCCACTTTTCATTTCCAGAATGCCAGAAAATCCGTCTGGTTGGCCCTTCGCGTTGCTCAGGCAGAGTGGAGATCTTCCATGAAAACAGTTGGGGAACCGTGTGTAATGACCACTGGAACCACAACACCTCTGACGTGGTGTGCCGAGAGCTAAACTGTGGAACGGCTTTGGAGGCCAAAAGGAATGCTTTCTTTGGGGGGGGCATAGGGGTGATCTGGCTGGACGATGTGTGGTGTAATGGCACAGAGACGTCCATCGTTAACTGCCAACACAATCCTTTTGGGATACATGACTGTCGCCATTACGAAGATGTTGGAGTCGTCTGTTCAGGTACGTCGATTCACTTGCTTTACTCTGAAAAATGAATCTAAATGCACAACTCAGCTCCTGGTGTCATTGGTGTCCAAGAGTCATTGGGTAAGAGTTAGGGTGGGCTGAATAGCTTCTCACCCACTGTGCAAAGACATGTCGTAGCAACGGCTTTTCCAGGTCATTTCTGCACGTCCAGTTTTGGTCCCCTGTAAGTGGACAACGTCTTATTCATGACGTCTCCTGCACGTCCTGTTTTGACATCCTTAGGACGTCCAAATATGGGCTAAGTCAACATTAAATCTGAAACACTGAAATAAAGACACAGTTGATTATTATTGCATCAGTGTTTATCAGTCACATGGGAAATGCTAACACTGGCATAGCAAACATTTTTAGCTAAAGCCGATGAAAAGAGATCCACCAAAACCGCAGATTTGGATTATTTACCCTCACAAAGCTTAACAAAAGTTAACGTAACATGAACTGACTTCAACAAACTTACCTTCAACCTGCTAGAAGTGAAGTTCTAACTTAGGCTGTGTCCAAATCCAGGGGTTGCATGCTCATGAGTAGCCGTCCTCATTGGTCTCAGGAGAACGTGTTCTTCCATGACCGGTCAGACCGGATGTTAACAGCTGTGAACGTGGACAGTCTAGCCTTAAATAATAGTCCCGCCCCTACTTCGGTGGATGTCCTCCTGTCACTTAGCAACTGCTTAAAGAAAATCCATTAAAAAACTATGCAGGATTATTTACGGTTAATTGTATGATTTATTTTATGATTTACCAATTTTATGAACAGTAATTAAGAACAAGAAAACAAAAACACATTACAGGCCTAATGATAATGGGAAACGCCTAAAAACACAACCACTTCAGGCTTTTACTTTTTGTTCAGTCAGATTTTAATAAACGTACATTTAAAATTGTACTACTGTTCTCCTGCTGCGTCTCCCGTTTCTTCTGCCATTGTTGCCGGTACAGAAATCAATCTCGCAGTGCATCACGGGATTTATAGAGGTGAGGAGACCACAGGAGACTACACCGCACCTGTTCTCAAATTTGGGGAAAAGAAGAACAGATTTCAAGACTGCATTCGGAGCGTTCTTTGAATTTGGACAGTCTTTGTCGCGGTACTGTGACATCACTGGTCTTAAAATCTGACCTCATGAGCATGCAACCCCTGGATTTGGACACAGCCTTAGCAAGATCATCTTCTTCTTCTTCTTTAAGATTTTAAGGCAGTTGTCAAATAATGTGAGGTGCATTACCCCCACCAACTGGTAAGAAGTGTGAATCAGTAGTCAGATAGATAGATAGATAGATAGATAGATAGATAGATAGATAGATAGATAGATAGATAGATAGATAGATAGATAGATAGATGAAACTCTGTGTAAAAGTAATTCAGTTTATTGAAATGATCAATCATGTTTAATTTATATTTCATATTATTGACAGTATAAAATATGTTTAATAGCCCAGCAACAATATTTTTATATAACTTCCTGCACCTGTTAGACGTGCCTATGACGTCCAAAAAAGTTACCCAGCCCGAGGTACAAATGTCCAACTGGGGTCATCGTTAAATATCCAAATATTGGACCTAGTTTACATGTCCTATAGAAGTCCAGAATTGACCTTGGACTTACAGGTGCAATATAGACATGATCTGAATGTCCATGCTATGTTGATTACTTGGTGGGTGTTATGTAAATAGGATGTCCACAACAACCTTGTTTGGACCAGAATTAGCTCATATCTGGAGGTCCTGGAGACACAGAGTACAACTCACAATGCATTCATTCCTACTAGAGACCACTGCAAATGTATTAAAAATATGAGTAAAGTTGACCTTTAACGTCATGTTCTGCATATGTGTTAGACCATGTGCAGGTTGTGAATGGAAGCAATCGCTGTAATGGCAGAGTGGAGGTCTTCCACGAGGGCCAGTGGAAACGAGTGTGCAGCAATGACTGGGGCAAGAATGCAGCGGAAGTGCTGTGCCGCGAGATAAGCTGTGGCTCTCCTGTTGTTGAGTCTGCGGTGCAAGATTTTGGAAAAGGTCAAAATCTGTCAGGACTCAAAACCAGCTGCACTGGGAATGAGACCTCCATCTCAGAGTGCCAGCTTTCAGATAACAGAGAGACTTGTGTTGATGCCACCATTGTCTGCATGAGTAAGTCAATCACAGCTTATCAACAGTAACTTGTTGTAATTTCAGTATTATTACATTTTCTTTTTCATGAATTTGATCTAAATCCTCTATTTTTCCTTATCTTACCAGACAAACAGATACGGCTGGTAAATGGGACTAATCGTTGTTCTGGTCGAGTCGAAGTCCTCAATGAGGGACAGTGGGTAACCATTTGTGATGACGGATGGGGGATTCAAGAAGCAGAAGTAGCATGCCGAGAGATGAACTGTGGAAGTCCTATTGCAGTTAAGAACAGGGCCTTCTATGGAAGAGGCCCCCATCAGGTTTGGATGGATGATATTGGGTGCACTGGCCATGAGAAGTCCATTGCTGACTGCCTACATCAAGGCTTTAGACGACACAACTGTGACCACAGTGAAAGTGCAGGCGTTATGTGCTCAGGTACAACATGCTGCCTTTTGCTGAGGCTTGAATATATACAGGCTCAAACCCAATCTCATCTTTTTTTGTCTTCTTTCCAGAGGCTGTGAGACTGATCAATGGGACTGACAGATGCTCTGGCAGATTGGAGGTCTTCCACAATGGTCGCTGGGGCAAGGTTTGCAGTGATAACTGGAGCCTCAGAGAGACTGCTATTGTCTGCAAAGAACTGAATTGTGGCTCTCCAAAGAAAACCCAAGATCCTGTCGGTTTTGGTGACAGCACATTGACAGGCTTCAGGAATCGGTGCTCTGGTAACGTGAGCTCAATTAGCCAGTGTACGCTTGAGGACCACGTGGGGAGATGTGATGGAGCTTATGTTGCATGTGCAGGTAAGATGCTACAGACAGAGATGTTCAGCATTATCCTTCCTCATCACATATCTTCTACCATACAGGCTCACTTCGTCCAGATTATATCAATGACTGTTTTAGTGTTTCTCAACTGGTAAAATGCATATTGTTTGCTGATGATACAAATATTTTTACAATAGTGACAATTTTGAACATCTCATTTGCACAGTAAATTCTGAATTATGTAAACTTAAAAAATGGATAGAAAGTAATAAGTTATCATTAAATATTAGTAAAACCAAAGTAATGTATTTTGGTAACTATAACCCAAACTTTCAACCACTGGTGGAGATAGACGGAGTTGTAATTGAAAATGTGGAAGAAATAAAAGTTTTTAGATGTAGTGATAGACAATAAGCAAAGTTGGAAAGCACACATCAAACACATAACAACCAAAGTTTCCAAAAGCCCTGCAGTAATTAACAGAGCTAAGTTATTGTGATATATAGTGATTTTAATTCCCTATGTAATTTGTGCTGTTCTTTAATTCTTCCATACCTAACTTATGGTGTTGAAGTATGGGGTAACAACTTCAAAACTCCATTACAATCTTTATTTTTGCTACAAAAAAGGGCTGTTCGAATAATACACAAGGCTGGGTATCTTGAACATACAAATCCTCTCTTTCTCCAATCCAAATGATTAAAATTGCATGATCTTGTAAATTTGTGTACTGCACAGTTTATGTTTAAAGCATTTCATAACTTTTACCTGCTAATATTCAAAAAAATTTCACTCTTAAAACTCAGTTACATGATTTGAGAGGATTTGGGAACTTTAAAGGAGCATGGGGCAGGAAAAAAGAAACGATGCTCACGAGCGACGCGCCCGGCTCTGCGAGTAACTGCAGCCCAGCACGGGAGCGTGCACAGACGGCTATGTTACACAAACACAAAAATACCATTACCTGACCCTCTTCACACGCTCTCACGCCACACCTCCAATATCTCACGCTGAAAAGGCAACTCCCCGCCGCTCTCACGGACAATATTGCGGCGAAGCAATCCACGCTGCAGCCCTGATCACAGCTAATGCTACTACTGTAGCATGATCACAGCTAATGCTACTGCACGCTAGCTCTCTCTGAGTCATCGGTGAGGTCAGATCATTGTCATCATCTCTAAACACAACCTATAATGTTTCTTACCTGCTCACTAGGAAATGAGCCATGGCAGCATCCTTTTTGAGTCCCAGATATAGTTGAAGCAGCCTCCATTCGTCAATCACGTATCCGATATAGATTCGGGTCCCTGCCTGTCTTTTACCATATTTGGTTTTTGACTCACGAGATGCCGCTGAATAAACTTCCTTTGTGCCACGCTTGGTCGTTTGCTGGTTGCAGTAGAATCCATTCCCACAGTTCTTCTTTTGGAGTTTGGCGGTTGGCAAGCAACTTAAGGTGCAATAGCGCCACCTACCGATCTGCAGTGTCGAACACATTTTCTTTCTGTTTTGAAGCTGTCGTGAACGCGCAAGCAGTGTCAATTGACGCCACATCCGTAGGGCAGCGCGGGAAATTCGTGACCGATCTGCAAACAGCCTGTTCAAGAAAATGGAACGATACATGGGTGGCCTCATTCTTTTTGGTTTATAACGCTTCATCACCCATTAGCTTTGAAAAAATGAACACACATGTTTAATTTTTTACAGATTTTTTAAAGATCCTGCCCCATGTTCCTTTAAAGTTATAATAACAAGAACTATTAGGAGAGGGTTTTTAGTGTCGGTTTGTGGAGTTAAGTTGTGGAATGGTCTGGGGCTTGAACTGAAGCAATGTCAAAACATTATTCGATTCACATCCCTATATAAAATAATTGTTTGGTCACAATACAAAGATGACGAGGTTTCATAATTCCATGTATTTGAGTAGTAAGAGATTGCCAATGGCTAGGTTGTGTCTAAAAAATGATTAACATGCATGTGTAATAACGATGATAGATATGTTTTTTTGTGTGTGTGTACTCATGGATTCCTTGTTTTCCTTTGAGGTGAAAAAAGAAGGCAGCCACTTTATTTGTGTGTGAATGTGTTAATCTGACAGATTGGGGTGAGGTTTAACAAGTTTTTCTTCTCCTCACTCCATTTTGAGCATTTTGGTTATGTGATTTTGTTCTTTTAAGTTAAATTTAGACCTAATTGTGCAGATATTTAATTTTGTAGTGTCTGTTGTAATTGTTTAGTATACGGCACATTACTGGCTCAAAATAAAATTGAATTGAATTGAATTAACTGATAACTGAGGTTGTATGGAGTACCTAAGAGGTAGTCAGTGTCTTACCTGCAGTTGATATCAGTCAGAGTAATTGAAATTGGAAACTTAAGAAGAGTTTCAAATCAAGCATGTTGCTTTTCCACTTAGAGCCCATTAATTTGGAAAAACAACTCAAACTTAAACATTTTCAAGGAGTTCATCTGACTGTAGTCTCTAGTTTTCATCATTTAACATTTCTTCTCTTGTCATTAATCAGCCAAGTTTTCATTATTTGATTAGCAACCCTAATCCCCCAATGACTTTGTAGCGTTAGAGCTATAGCCACATATTTAGGATCAATGAGGTGTAATAACCCATATAGATATAAAATTATCAATCTTATTGATCTTTGAATGTTAATTTAACATTACTCTAGGGTGTTTTACCATAAGTGATCCACACACTTCAGAATAATTCAGACAGTCAAGAAGATAGTTATAAAATAAATGTAATACGATATTTCTTAATCAATGATGACACAGGACAAATTATGATGAATGATGGTTAAAGCAAGATACTGAGACCATTAATGAGGTGATGGTATGTAAGCTAAAGGTGTTATTTAGCTGAATCTACGTTAAGAGTCTGAGAATCTCATGATGTCTGGGTTAAATCCATCTGTATGGTTTAACAAATTATCAAATTAATAAAGCCATTTGACACCAGAGTGCGGGAAGTCTACTACACCTTATGTGAGGAGGCCCTGTTTGGTCCAGGGGGTCAGAGGGAGGTCGGTACGGACCGGCTGTCGGTGTCTCGGACCTCTTAAGGTATTGGGACCATAGCTTTAGCCCCGAATACGTCACCGTCTGGTCAGGGTACCTCCAGGTGCCCGCATGCAGCTGGCGGATGTGTTGGCTTCAGAGCAACTTGCAAAAATGATTGACTTCGGGGTCAAAAGAGAGGAGATGGTTCCTTTTGTGAGCTTTGCTTTCTTAGATGGACTCCGTGGAAGGAGTGAGACTTGCAGGAATGCAGGCATGGCGTGAACCACTGAATTGTTCCGGGAAGCCGTAGCTTTATCACTTTAATGTTTATGAATTTGGACGAATCAAATTTGGACAACTTAGAGTGGGCGTTATCAAATCCCTCAGACAACAGATCATCCCAAACACTTAAGATGACTCATCCTTGAACCAGCTCCGGTGGTCTAGTGGTCTAGTGGTCTGAGTGTCCGTCCCGGGACTGGGAGATCGGGGTTCGAATCCCAGTCGGGTCATACCAAATGGGACCCAATGCCTCCTCGCTTGACACTCAGCATTAAGAGGTTGGATTGGGGGTTAAACCACCAAATAGTTCCCGAGCGCAACCTTAGGAATGAGTATTCGTTTTACCTCCATCATTCCTTCTTATGATTATTAGACACATTATTCAACAAGTACGATTATACATATAAAGCAGTGGCCGACGGTGACTTTTTTTTTGGGTGGGGCGCTAATCACATATCACCACTAGGGGACGCCAAATTACCATTGATTCTTGCATCAGCGTCACACAACTGATGGTCACAGTAGCACTTCCGGCAACAAAGTTGTTCAAAACATTTTTGAATATAATATAAGTTTTTGACAAGGCCTTGGCAGCCTTGACATGACCTGTAAGTTAAAAGTGTAACTTAGTTCATTTAGGATGAAAAACCATGGCCTCCATGAGGCTACAACTTGTTTTACACATTTTTCTTTGGTATCATAATAACTAGCTCCCTGATGACCTAGCTTTGCAGTACATTTGACACAAACCTTGCTTGACATTATGTAACCTAATCTGTCCACAGGTAATCCTTCCATTAGACTTGTCAATGGCACAGACCGGTGTTCTGGCAGAGTGGAAATTCTGCACAATGATCAGTGGGGAACAGTGTGCAATACTTCTTGGGATATCAAAGATGCTCAGGTGGTGTGCAGAGCCATGGACTGTGGAATTGCTAAGACAGCAAAATCCTCAGCTTTTTTTGGTCCAGGCCAAGGACGAATCTGGTTAAATTATCTTCTCTGCACTGGCAGTGAGACGTCTCTTTTGCACTGCTTCCGACCCCCTTTTACAGTAAATAGCTGTGGACACGGAGAAGATGCTGGAGTGATTTGCACAGGTATTTATGTCTATTACTTGTTTATCGTTGCAAAAGTGAAACTAAAATAAAAATTGTTTATCAGACAGCTAATTTCTGACCTTCTCCTCCTTGAATTATTTTAGCTTTCATCAGACTGATCAATGGCTCTGACCAGTGTTCAGGCAGAGTTGAAATCTATCACAATGATCACTGGTCACCTGCATTCAACTCCAACTTTGGACAGAATGAAGCTGCAGTGGTGTGCAGGGAGATGGACTGTGGAGATCCTGTCAGGTTCTCCGGGTTACTTGGACAAAGTGAAAACAGAGGATTGCAGATGAGTTGCAGAGGAAGCGAGAGCTCCGTCACAGAGTGCACAATCAGAGACCACCCCAGGACCAACAACGATCAAGATGTATCTGTTGAATGTTCGGGTATGTACTTTTGCATACATCATACATCATTTTTAAAAAAAAATCTAGTTGAACTTTATTTTTTCAGGTCTTTGGTCAAATATTTGATGTTAAAACATAAAAACTTCACAACAGCAGTGCAGACACCATACACTGATTCTTGAGAATTTGGCAAAAGCAGTTTATAATTTTGATTTATATTTTCAAGTCAAATTACTAAGCATGGTCATTGTTTTGGAGCCAGCCCCTAGTGGACCAGGGGGGAACTGCAAGTTTCATCACTTTCATGTTGGCTTCACTTTCAGCAGGCGGACTTTGCCCTTTGGTAATAATTCAAATGAGAACATTCTATACAAATGATGGTGTTAACACATTATGCTTGCCACAAGAGCAAAACAAGTTTATATTTAAAATGATAATCAAAACCATAAACTTACTGGAGCTTTTATGACCCAGTTGCAAGTCACAACCAGTAGGCATTGATCACTGGACCTCAGGGACCACTGATGTATGATGGTGCTTGTCCATGTTGACCTTGAAGTTAACCTGCAGCCAGTGAAGCTGAAAGAGAAGCGTGATTTAAAAATGTACTGTGTGAAACACTCCCATGTCTGCCAGTTTGTCAGGCGTGGCTCAAAGGTTTTCACGAACACTGCACTTTTAATGCAGTTTGTGCTTTTATCAGTGGGTCATGATTTTGTCAAATTCTCAAGAATCAGTGCAGAATAAAACAGCAAAGTTACCATTTAATGACGGCATCAGTCGATCTTATGAACTTTTTATTCCTTAACAATTAATCAGATTATAAAAGACACTTGTTTTGTCAGTAACACAGTGGTAACATGTAAGCCTTGGCAGTGTTCAAGGTCTTCCTTACAAAATCCAAACCAGTGTCAGATGATAGATCCAGTGCTGTTTTATTCTTGGCAAGTCATTCATCTTTCAATTTCCCATCTCTAAATTATTGCACAAGGTGTTTTCCCCATGCCCTTTCCATTTAAGATAAACATTAAAGACAATTTATCTCTGACTTTTGTCAAAACTATAATAATCAGTCAATGATTAGTCGTAAATGGAATGAGAAAACAAACATGCACTGTGGACATGGATTCATTTCTTAGGCAATTAGAGTTCTTTTGAACGATCTTAAAAATATTTAATTAAATGTATGTACTTTAATATAATTTATAATTTACAGGAAATTTGAAGCTAGCTGATGGGCCCAATCGTTGTGCTGGAAGAGTTGAGTTTTACAGTGAGGGCCGTTGGAGGACAGTGTGTGGTGAATCGTGGGACATCAATGATGCGACGGTGGCATGCAGACAGCTGAACTGTGGTAGGGCTCATAAAATTACAACGTCTGAGTATGACCAAGGCTCTGGACAGCCCTGGGTCAGGCAAATTGAATGCAGTGGCAGGGAATCTACCATATCTCATTGCCCACAAAGACCGTACATAAACCGAACCTGCAACACAACCTCTGTCGCTGGAATCATTTGCACAGGTAAGAAAAAACAAACCAAAAAATTTATTTTTATTTTTATACTGGTCTTTATACATTACAGATTTCATGTTTCATTCATTTTTTTGTCATACTTTTAATTTGTTTGCCTCTGCAAAAGGCTTGGTGGTCCGTTTGTCCAACGGCAAGAATGAGTGTTCCGGTAGAGTGGAGGTCCGTCAGGGTGAAACATGGCAAACAGTTTGTGATGCAGACTGGACCCAGAGTAAAGCCGAGGTGGTTTGTGAATTGCTGGAGTGTGGCACATCTTTGAATGCTCCTGGAGGTGCCCGTTTTGGTCAAGGCAACGGGTCGGTGGTGGAGGCGAGTACTTCGTGCTTTGGCAACACGACTTCTCTTCAGCAGTGTTTAAGCAAAGGTTTCAGAGCATCACAGTGTGGGCACGAACGTGATGCTGGAGTTGACTGTGCAGGTAAGGCTGTGATAATTATTGGCCATAACATTAGTTTTGACTTTCTATATAATAACCCTAAGCAAAACTTTGGTTGGTAATAGCATGGTGTTGAGAAATCAGACTTTTAGCATTTTTACACCATGGTCAGCTTGTTCTGGGCCAGGTGGGGTCATTGCATTGAGATTGGGTTGTCTGTGCATTGTTTGTGTGAAGCTGACCGCTTTATTCAGCCCCGCTTCCCAGCAGTTTGTTTCATGCTGAGCCGACCATACACAGCCACCTGTGGACTGATTGGCCGGCTGAAGGTACGTGATTCTCACGCCTATCTACTAGTGGGAGCATCTGATTGGCGCAGGTAGAATCAGCCAGTGGTGGTTTCCTGCATGAGCAATTCATTTGAAATCTGGATGGAGTGGGGTAAACATCTATACTGCAGCTCATACCGGGCGGAGCTGCAGAGGCAGTGCGACAACTGACTGTCTACTGTGAGCACTCTCGGATGAGAGAGGACCCCACAGCAGCACCAATGCTCAGTGAGAAGAGTAGGAAGCTGTGTGCTCCAAAAGAAACACTGCTCACTTGGGAATGAAATCATGGGCTTCTTTGCACCACTTTAGCGTTGCCCGCCTACGGTAGATATCTAAAGTCTACACACCACTGGTAAAATGTCAAGTTCCTGTGCTGTACAAAAATGAGACGAGGAGAAATCATTTCAGAACTCTGTCCACCTTTAATGTAAACTATAAACTGTACCACTCAATTGAAAAACAAACATAAATCCTTTAGGTGGAGGGAAGAAAACCAACCAAACTAAAATAATGTGGTTGCATAACTCGACTCCCTCGACTCGAACTTTATTAATATAGCACCTTACAGACACAGATAAAAAAAATTGTAACTGTAACTTTTGCTGCCTCTTGGCCAGGACCCCCTTGAAAATGAGGTTTTTAATCTCAATGGGACCTTCCTGGTTAAATAAAGAATAAAAATAAAAAAATAAAATAAAATAAAAACATAACACATAAAATCCACTAAAAAGGAATAAAACACAACCAAATAAAAACATTAAAGGGACTATGTTGAGTTTGAAATTTTTATGCATGCGATTGCCCCCTCTGGCCAAACGTGTAACTGCAGCTTCAGCTCGTGCACGAGGCATGCATGCTGTACTCCTGAATGAAAACAACAGCTGAGTCAGTCCTGCTGCTGATGGCTCTTCTAAATTGTCTTTCAAATCTGCCTCCACACAATCAGCAATGTCCAATACAGAACAGAACAGAATAGAATAGAATAGAATAGCCTTTGTTGTTTCTTTTGAGCGTTCATTCTGTGTTTTTTCTAAATACTATCACTTTTTTTTTTTTTTTCTTTCTTTTTACACAGCATTAGTTGGGTTCTGTGCAAGCCACTATTGAAAGCAGAATTTTAGCATATTGAGTGAAACTCAAATAGCACATATACTCAAATAGCACATATAATTGTTAGCCTATATAATAATTATAATTGTTATATAATAATTATAATTGTTATAATTGTCAGCTTCATCCAGGCCAATGCAAGGATGTTGGTCAACCTCATTCTGTGATGCACACCTATTGCACAAGACAAATACATTTTAAATAATCAGTGAATAGAAAGTGAGAGTGGGGATGTTACTACGGTATTAAAAAAAACAATAATAAAACATACCTTATTGATATTGGAGGTACATAATCTGAATCGTACGGGTCTAAAGCTCCTTTCTTCTCTTTCCAGCTCTAATCTGGAAGTAAAAACAGCAGCAGAACATGATTATATATCCTGACATATAGCCATTGCATTTCTATGAGAATAATTTGTTACTTACACACTGTTTCCAAACTATTGGCTCTTTCCTCATCAAAGAGTTCTTTCAGCTCCATTGATTTGATGTTACAAACACAAACAGAATACATCAATTACAAAAACACAGGTTATGAATCAAATGATGAAAGCCCTGCATGTTTCTGCATTTACCAAGACTTCTCAAAAATGACAACCAGGGCTGCTGTATAATTTATTCTCCACATCCAGACACAATTATCCTATCTTCTGTCTCATGAACAGAAGCTGGGATGTTTATGCCCACAAAGTTTTTCTTTTTTGTTCCAACAACACACTCCTCTGGTTATGACTTTTATCTATATTGCCTCTCCACCTCCATGGATCCACCTGTCTGTCGGCACATCTGACGCTGGTCAGATGCTGCGTGTTGTCAATCATTGCGGGAACGTGCACGGTGTCAGACGTCTTTTTTCTCTCTCACCTCTTGCCTGGGCTGATGGGAGCTGGGAAGTGATGCGCTTTTGCGCATTTAGAGAGAATGCATCCTATGGTGCGTTCGATTTGTCCTCGGAACTCGGAAATCCCTACTTCCGAGTAGGAAAAATCAAATAAAACGCCCTGCAAAGTCGGAACTCCCAGTCAGAAACTCAGAAGTTTTTCAGAACTCCGACCTCAAAATCCAAGATGGCAGCGCCCTCGAAAACTGCTGTTTAGGTAGCTCTCAACGAACACAGACGACTAATAAACAAAACTTTTAGTTTGTTCAAAGTAGAGATGCAAGCACTACATGTAACTTTTATTTTAAACACACTCATATGTGTGTCTTGTAAAATAAACAGACAAATCGAACGCACCAACAGTCCATCATTCGTGTTTGTTTTTTACCTATTTGACCTGATAAAAAAGTAAAAAATAAAATAAAATAAAAAAGTTAAACTGAATAATTGCAATTCCAACTTCTCCGACTACGGTAACCAGAACGCTGTTATCTCGGGTGTGACGTCTTTCCTAGTTCCAAGTTCCTAGTTCCGAGGTAACTCGAACGCAGCACTAATGCGCAAAATGTGGCCCCTTTTGTCAATAGTATAATGCTGCAGACCCGGAGACGCCATTTTCAGGCCGACGCCATTTTCAGGCTTCTACCCATTTCGAGACAGCGACCTCCAATGGACAGATGTTTTACTGCAACCACGCCAGTTTCAGGCCGACTCCAGATTCAGGCTTCTATCCTTCTATTAATTGCTTATTAAAAAATGTAATTGTTGTTAAAACTTCAATTAAGTTGTTTTTCAAATGATTTAATTGCTGTTAATTGCTGGTGAAGCTTATTGCCCATACTGTAGCAACAGTGCACGTTATATACCCAAAAAGCAACAAAATTAGACTCCCTCTGGAAAGAGAACACTACAGATGAACGCCACTTTGTACTTGTATGTGATTTTTTTTGTGTCGTTCTGTGTAATAATGTAGTGAACCATTTCAAATTTGTGATATCTTTCTACAATTTTTTGTAGTGATGAGAAATGTAAATCAAGTATTTTAATATTCGGCTCCCTGTGAGTGCACAATGACCTCTACTAGTCTCTTTTCACTCTCAGTGCGGGCTGTTACAGCCTGAAGGTGGAGTGGAACTTCAGCAGTGCTGGCCCCATGTCTTGGCACTCTGTACACACGTGTCAGGGTTCCTTCTAGCAGACTTGGCCTGTGGTTTCATTAAACTGTGCTCCACGTTCAACTCTCCGCTCGTGATCCATCTTGGATTGCTATGCTATTGCTATGAAACTAGTCCAGGGGGTGGCGCTGTCTCAAAAAGAGTAGAAGCTTGAAAGTGGCGTCGGCCTGAAAGTCGCGTCTCCGGGTCTGCAGCGATACCCTCCTCCCTCTTGTAGCGTGTGTTCTGCCTATCGGGAGGGGCGGGTCAGCGGCGCTGGGGGGACCGTGAATGCCTGGTGTTTACTTGGAGACGGACATATATTTTTGCAGAAATCTCTGAGATTTCCACTAATAAATGAGCGGTAATAGTACCGGTACTCATCGTACCCTGGAAAAAAAGTCCCAGTGCGCTGAGTGGTAAAATAATAAGTACTTTGTATCGGCCCTGACTAATATTAATATCCTGACCAGCACTGACTCTGATGGAGACACGCTAAACAAGCAGTCTAAAAATGTTCATATGACATACGTAAGCCCCCGGTTTGCTTTGAAAGCACCCACAACCCTTACCCCACACGTATTTAGTAATAATTTCTTACCTGTCCAGCAACAATAATGCCAACTGCGGGTTTTTTGTCTCAGCATTTTCCACTTCTCAAATGCCGGCCGAACCGATGTTTATCCTCGTTCTTTGCCTTCGGCGATCAGACTCCAGTTTTGTCCCTTTTTGTCACGCTGGAATACACTCTTGGTTTCTTTGTCTTGTTTGGGGTCTGGGCTGGAGTTTCGCTGGTGCTTGAAGCAGCTCTCTTATTGTTCTTGGCTGAATCAGAGCTACCAAAACCACCTCTCGTTCTACCGCTAAGCTACAGCTAGCAAACAAACACTGCGGGCGCGTGAGCACGCATGACGTCATCACGCATTACGCTGCCTCTGGAAGACACCGGGGAAGCCTGCTTGCTCGACCCGAGCAAGATCTTTTCTGTGAGTTTACAGGCCTACAGAGGCAATCACAGTAAAAATGCCAGTGCTCATTCTACAGGACCAGGGCATTGCAGGAGAATGTATGAGGAAGAAATTTATAATTTCTATACTTGTATTGGCTGTTAAACTTCCACATAGTCTCTTTAAAAATGAGACTAAAAAAGCAACACAATCAATCACTCACACAGATTTAAAAGCCAGTGGGTCTTCAGCTTTGATTTAAAAACTGGTACAGAAGAGGACTGCCGAATATATAATGGAAGCTCATTCCATAATTTTGGAGCTGCAACTGAAATGGCTCTGTCACCCCGCATCTTCATCCGTGACCGGAGGACCACGAGCAAGGACAAGTCCGCTGAACAAAGTGCCCGAGAGGGAACATACGAATGCAGTGTGTCTGCCAGATATGCTGGAGCCAAACCATTTAAAGCTTTAAAAACCAGTAAAAGAACCTTAAACCGAATCCTAAAAGAAACAGGTAGCCAATGTAGAGCTGCCAGTATGGGCATAGCATGGTCAAACTTACGTTTGCCCTCCAAAAATATTCCAGCAGCATTTTGGACAAGTTGCAAATGGGCTAAGGCACCATTGCTCACTCCAAACAGAATGGAGTTGCTATAGTCCAGGCGTGAAGTTATGATATTATGCTGCAGGATAAGTTAGGGACTTTTAGGAACAAGGTTAGACGATATCAGAGTGCCTTGGCAGCCTTGACATGACCTGTAAGTTAAAAGTGTAACTTAGTTAATTTAGGACGAAAAACCATGGCCTCCATGAGGCTACAACTTGTTTTACACATTTTTCTTTGGTATCATAATAACTAGCTCCCTGATGACCTAGCTTTGCAGTACATTTGACACAAACCTTGGTTGACATTATGTTACCTAATCTGTCCCCAGGTAATCCTTCCATTAGACTTGTCAATGGCGCAGACCGGTGTTCTGGCAGAGTGGAAATTCTGCACAATAATCAGTGGGGAACAGTGTGCGATGATTATTGGGATATCAAAGATGCCCAGGTGGTGTGCAGGGCCATGAACTGTGGAATTGCTAAGACAGCCAAAACCTCAGCTTTTTTTGGTCCAGGCCAAGGACGAATCTGGTTAAATGATGTTTTCTGCACTGGCAATGAGACGTCTCTTTTGCACTGCCGCCAATCCCCTTTAGGAGTAAATAACTGTGGACACAGAGAAGATGCTGGAGTGATTTGCACAGGTATTTATGTCTATTACTTGTTTATCCTTGCAAAAGTGAAACTAAAATAAAAATTGTTTATCAGACAGCTAATTTCTGACCTTCTCCTCCTTGAATTATTTTAGCTTACATCAGACTGATCAATGGCTCTGACCAGTGTTCAGGCAGAGTTGAAATCTATCACAATGATCACTGGTCACCTGCATTCAAATCCAACTTTGGACAGAATGAAGCTGCAGTGGTGTGCAGGGAAATGGACTGTGTAGATCCTGTCAGGTTCTCCGGGTTACTTGGACAAAGTGAAAACAGAGGATTGCAGATGAGTTGCAGAGGTAGTGAGAGCTCCGTCACAGAGTGCACAATCAGAGACCACCCCAGGACCAACAATGATCAAGATGTGTCTGTTGAATGTTCGGGTATGTACTTTTGCATACATCATACATCATTTTTAAAGAAAAATCTACTTGAACTTTATTTTTTCAGGTCTTTGGTCAAATATTTGATGTTAAAACATAAAAACTTCACAACAGCTGTGCAGACACCAATACACTGATTCTTGAGAATTTGGCAAAAGCAGTTTATAATTTTGATTTATATTTTCAAATCAAATTACTAAATATGGTCATTGTTTTGGAGCCAGCCCCTAGTGGATCAGGGGGGAACTGCAATTTTCATTACTTTCATTTTGGCTTCACTTTCAGCAGGCGGACGTTGCCCCTTGGTAATAATTAAAATGAGAACATTCTATACAAATGATGGTGTTAACACATTATTCTTGCCACAAGAGCAAAACATGTTTATATTTAAAATGATAATCAAAACCATAAACTTACTGGAGCTTTTATGACCCAGTGTAGGGCCTGATAAGATCACCGATGTACGATGGTGCTTGTCCATGTAAGGCCCTAAAAGCAGAACTAGGATCTTGAAATGAACCCTGAAGTTAACCTGTGTGATGGTGCGTTGTGTGGTTGAGAGCTAGCTGGTAATTAGCTTCCACACTCGAGTCAGCACAAACTTGTTGAATTCCAGTTTCTTTTATTTTACCAACTCACAGTAGTCTTGCGAAGACAGAGTCTCAAGTGAAGTGACCTTATTTCTTCCATTCATACATGAAAGCGGAATTAATTAATGGTCTAAACACCAACATCTGGACTAGCAACAGAACATAAGCTTAGGCTGCGGCTAACAAAAACCATATGTAGAACAAGGGTGCCCCCTAGTGGTGCTATCTAATATGAACCCAGCACATCAGTGACTGTTACACCTGCAACCAGTGAAGCTGGAAGAGAAGTGTGATTAAAAAATGTACTGTGTGAAACACTCCCATGTCTGCCAGTTTGTCAGGCGTGGCACAAAAGTTTTCACGAACACTGCACTTTTAATGCAGCTTGTGCTTTTATCAGTGGGTCATGATTTTGCCAAATTCTCAAGAATCGGTGCAGAATAAAACAGCAAAGTTACCAAGTTACCATTTAATGACGGCATCAATGAACTTAAATCGATTTTATGAACTGTTTATTCCTTAATAATTAATCAGATTATAAAAGACACTTGTTTTGTCAGTAACACAGTGGCAACATGTAAGGCTTGGTAGTGTTCAAGGTCTTCCTTACAAAATCCAAACCAGTGTCAGATGATAGATCCAGTGCTGTTTTATTCTTGGCAAGTCATTCATCTTTCAATTTCCCATCTCTAAATGATTGCACAAGGTATTTTCCCCATGCCCTTTCCATTTAAGATAAACAGTAAAGACAATTTATCCCTGACTTTTGTCAAAACTATAGTAATCAGTCAATGATTAGTCGTAAATGGAATGAGAAAACAAACATGCACTGTAGACATGGATTCATTTCTTAGGCAATTAGAGTTCTTTTGAACGATCTTAAGAATATTTAATTAAATGTATGTACTTTAATATAATCTATAATTTACAGGAACTTTGAAGCTAGCTGATGGGCCCAATCGTTGTGCTGGAAGAGTTGAGTTTTACAGCGAAGGCCGTTGGAGGACAGTGTGTGGTGAATCGTCGGACATCAATGATGCCACGGTGGTATGCAGACAGCTGAACTGTGGTACGGCTCATAAAATCACAACGTCTGAGTATGACCAAGGCTCTGGACAGCCCTGGGTCGAGCAACTTGAATGCAGTGGTAGGGAATCTACCATATCTCACTGCCCACAAAGACATACATACATAAGCCGAACCTGCAACACAAACTCTGTCGCTGGAATCATTTGCACAGGTAAGAAAAGACAAACAAAAAAAATCTAATTTTTATACTGGTCTTTTTACAGTACAGATTTCATGTTTCATTCATTTTTTTGTCTTACTTTTAATTTACTCACCTAATGCAGAAGGCTTGGTGGTCCGGTTGTCCAACAGCAAGAATAAGTGTTCCGGTAGAGTGGAGGTCCGTCAGGGTGAAACATGGAAAACAGTTTGTGATGCAGACTGGACCCAAAGTAAAGCTGATGTGGTTTGTGAATTGCTGGAGTGTGGCACAGCTTTGAATGCTCCTGGAGGTGCCCATTTTGGTCAAGGCAACGGGTCGGTGGTGGAGGCGAGTACTTCGTGCTTTGGCAACACGACTTCTCTTCAGCAGTGTTCAAGCAATGGTTTCATAGCATCACAGTGTGGGCACGAACGTGATGCTGGAGTTGACTGTGCAGGTAAGGCTGTGATGATTATTGGCCATAACATTAGTTTTGTATTTCTATAGAATAAAAAGTGGGTCGTTGTCATGCTGAAAGATGAAGCTCCTCTCATTTTCAGCTTTCTAGCGGAAGCTTGAAGGTTTTGTGCCAATATTGCCAATATTAGCAGCTCCGGTGGTCTAGTGGTATGAGTGTCCGCCCTGGGACTGGGAGATCAGGGTTCGAATCCCAGTCAGGTCATACCAAAGACCCAATGCCTCCTTGCTTGACACTCAGCATTAAGGGTTTGGATTGGGGGGTTAAATCACCAAATAGTTCTCGAGTGCGGCCACAGCTGCAGCTCACTGCTCCCCACGGGGATGGGTCAAATGCGGAGATGTAATTTCACCAGTGTGTGATGATGACTTGGGACTTTAACTTTATTGACTGGTATTTGGAACTGTTCATAATTCCCTCTGTCTTAACTAAGGCCCCAGTTCCAGCTGAAGAAAACTGCCCCAGAGCACGATGCTGCCACCACCATGCTTCATTGTGGGTATGGTATGGTGTTCTTTTGGTAATGTGCAGTATTGTTTTTGCGCCAAACATATTTCTTGGAATTATGACCAAAAAGTTCCATCTTGATTTCATTAGACCATAACACTTTTTCCCATATGCTTTTGGAAGACTTCAGATGTGTTTTGGGAAAAAGTAGCCTGGCTTGGATGTTTTTCTTCGTAAGAAAAGGCTTTCGTCTTGCCACTCTACCCCGTAGCCCAGACGTATGAAGAATACGGGAGATTGTCACATGTACCACACAGCCAGTACTTGCCAGATATTTCTGCAGCTCCTTTAATGTTGCTGTAAGCCTCCTGGTAGCCTCCCTGACCAGTTTTCTTCTCGTCTTTTCATCAATTTTGGAGGAATGTCCAGTTTTTGGTAATGTCACTGTTGTGCCATATTTTCACCACTTGATGATGACTGTCTTCACTAGGGGTGGGTGCATTTCATCGATGTGGCGATGCATCGCAAAGCTTCACGTGAGGATTCAGAATCGATTAATGAACGTCGATGCTTAAAAAAATAAATAACGTGAAAGCTTTGTTGCAAAGCCGGTACTAAAAAAAATACATGTAACCGGAGCCTTAACAAATGTAAGTTATTTGTTTTTGTGTAAGGAAGATGCTTTTTACTGGCGCACAATGTGGTAATCTAGGTGCTGTGGAGGAAAATAGAGGAACCAGCAGAAACGGTCCAAAGTTTGGGATCAAACGCGCAGCTACGGGCAGATTGGCTAATGCTAACTAAGCTAGCGGATAGCAGACTCACGCCGTGTGTTCCAAAAGAACACGATGATCTTGGAACTAAAAATGACTAAACTCTACAAGCGGAAAAAAAGTCCCACCATCCTGTTTATTTGTAGCTGTCTGCAGCGCAGAGCAGAGCCACAGCAGCTACCGGGACTCACAACGGTGTTGCTACGAGATTGCGCAACACACCGCTCCTGCACTGTGGCAAGCCGCTGTAGTATGTAATTCACAAACACTTCTATATGTGAATGTAATTTAAACTGGATTATTGCCAACCCATACGTTATAGACACACATGCCACCATTCCATTGTTACCAGTAGAAATAAAATGTTATTCAATATCTCAAAAGCTGTAAGACAGTTGAGGTGATAGCATGCTGTTTTGCACGTTATTGAACTGTTTTCTAATAATGTTCTGTTGTTAAATAAAGTAAAAGAAGGAGAGAAAAAATGTTTCCCTAACAGGTTTTAAATGTTTAAAGTTTTCCCTGATCGAAGTTAAGTTGGTCAAAGTGCAAATATTTACACAAGTTATACAGTCATAAAATAAGATTTTGTCTTATTTAATGTAAAAAAAAAAATGTAAAAAAAAAAAAGTATTTACTTACTGAGAGTAATTTTAGAGTAACTGAGTTAATTGATAGGTTATTTGTTTACAAATGTAGACAAACAAGAAGACAATCAATCTCGTCTGAAAAAAAGCATTAAAAATGTCAATAATCGAAGAATCGTGGCACCAGTAATCGAATCAAACCAACAACCATTAGAATCGAAGCATCGAAGCTCTCATAATCGAAATCGAATCGTGAAGTACCCTTTTTGGAACATCCCTAGTCTTCACTGTGTTCCATGGTATATCTAATGCCTTGGAAAATCTTTTGTACCCTTCTCCTGACTGATATCTTTTAACAATGAGATCCCTCTGATGCTTTGGAAGCTCTCTGTGGACCATGGCTTTTACTGTGGGATGTGACTAAAAGAATGTCAGGAAGGACCAACTAGAGCAGCTGAACTTTATTTGGGGTTAATCAGTGGCACTTTATTTGATGGCAGGTGTATGCTGATTCCTATTTAACATGATTTTGAATGTGATTGTTTCATTGTGAACACGACTACATCCCCAGTTAGAAGAGTGTGCACATTTATGCAACCACATAATTTTAGTTTTGTCAGTTTTCTTCCCTCCACCTAAAGGATTTCAGCTTGTTTTTCAATTGATTGCATTTTGCTTAATGCACAAAACCATCACGATGCAGATGAATGGGTTTCAGAGTGCAGTCAGCTTTGCAGCTTTTGGTGGGAAAGCCCTCAATAAAATGTTTAACTAAAACCAAAGCATAAAAAGGGAAGAACCTCAGTTTCAATCTTAAATTGGTTCAGACTTTTTGTCTCCTGAACGTGGATTATAGATGATTTTATGCATTTTTTCCTGCTGTCATCAGGTCTGATCACTTGCTGGAAATGTTTTACTATGAATGCTTATCTCCTTTACATTTGTACTAAATGTTTCTGTTCTAATGTGCAGCACAGCTGCGGTTGGTCGGCGGTTCGGGGCGATGTTCTGGAAGAGTGGAGGTGTACTATAAAAGCCAGTGGGGTACCGTGTGTGATGATGACTGGGGAATGATCGACGCTGATGTTGTTTGTAGACAGATTGGTTGTGGTCCTGCAGTCTCTGCTCCAGGAAGAGCTCGTTTTGGAAGAGGCTCTGGTCCAATATGGCTAGATGATGTGGGCTGTACAGGCCAAGAATCTGTTCTCACACATTGCACTCATCGTAGTTTTGGACATAATAACTGCGGTCATGGTGACGATGCCAGTGTCATCTGTGTAGGTAAGAAACCTTGTTCACTTTAAACCCACTAATGACCTTTTTTCTTCTAATGTAAATTGTGATGGTTCTACAAATTTCTTCCAGGTGATCTACAGAAGCCCCAAATTACTTTAAGTCCCTCTTCAGAGGTAAACTGGGGTGAGAAAGTGGAAATCACCTGCAATGTGTCAACTGAACATATAGGCGGGACATACGTGTTGAAAAACAGCCGAGGCTCAAAAAAAATGGAGATCATTTCCGATCATGACGCTGCAACCTTCATCTTCCCTAAAGCAGACTTCAGCCTTAAAGGGTCGTACTTCTGTGAATATCATAAGAAACTGCCTGATCAAAGAACCATCTCTTATCCTCAAGGGAATACTGCTGATCTCTCAGTCACTGGTAAATAAAAATAAGCCTTGACAGTGAATTAAATGTTCATAGTGAAGTTTCAACACCTATTTATTACAATCTACCTCTGTCCTTCAGTGAAGTTGGAGAAGCCCAGCATCTCCCTGACATCTGCTCACTCAATGGTGATCTACAGTCCTGTGAAGATATCGGTCCCCACAGGAAGTGCATTCTCCATCACTTGCTCTACTCATTCCACATTCTCAAATGGTTTCTTCTATCTGATGAGGCCCAAAAAGAACATTACCAAATCACTTCAAGCGTTCGGCCACTCCATCTTCTACATGGCGCACTTTGAATTTCCTGAAATAGACGTGGAAGACTCAGGAGAGTACGCCTGTGTGTACGGGATCAACATTTCCTCAGTATCCTTCAGTTCTCTTCCCTCAAAGTCACTCCAGGTCACGGTCATCGGTAAGCCCTAATAAGTAACTATTCTGCTGTTTTATTGTTGTTTTTATTAAAGTGAGTTTTCTTGTTCTCTAACACTTGGTAATCTTTTAATCCCTGCAGCAACAACATCCTCTTTGGTCGTGGCGGGTGTTGTGAGTTTTTTAGTGATTGTGCTTATTTTGTTGGTTATCGGCTACTGGATCTGGAGAAAGAAATGGAGAGCTGCAGGTAAAATTCACAATATATACATTTTATGATATATATGTATGTGTGTGTGTTGCCCTTTTGTTTTGATTGTCTTATTTTTCCATAACTGATTATTGATTTTTTTTGCTTGTAAAAATTGTGGCCTTTGTGTCATTCACCCTCTCAAAATGAGAAATGATGCTACTGATTTTATCCCACTTTTCAGAGGCCATAGTTCAGTTCAGCAGCAACTGTCAAGACAGAGTAAAAGACACCGAGGACCGAAGCAATGGGGCCGTTGATCAAAGGTAGGAAACAAGGAGCATGTTCAGTTCTAACAGTGGAATAGCTTCTGCTTGAACAATTATTATATCCCTTGATAATCCATTTTCCCTGAATCTGTATTTATCCTCTGCTGTGTGGTTGTATGAAGAAAATTCATCAGCAAATCAAGCTGTAAATAATATTTGATTAACATCAGTTGCTCTAATATATATTTAACGTGGTTTTTTTACATTAAACAAGCTGGATGTCGATTTCTCGATTCTCTTTAGTGAATGCACAAACCAGATTTATGACCGTCAACAACGCAACAACCCAGTGACCAACAGCGGAGCTGAATCTGAGGGTGTTGTTGAGAGAGTCCCTGGAGACCTGGCAGGACGAGTGTGTTATGAGCTGCAACCTTTGGTTGATCCGTGATGACGACGGGGCTCAAGCAGCAGCTTACTTCTGTTTTCAGAGGCTTCCTTTCATTTACAGAGCAGAACATCATCAGCATGAAAGGCAGCATTTGAGGGTGGGGGTTTGTAAAGTCATGAGACACAACATGTTTTTCATGCCTCTTAAGGTTCTAACATAGTGTAGCTATAAATATATTGTAAAGGTAAAAAACATTTAAAATTTATAAGTGAATAAAATGGTTCTCTCATTTCTCTAAAAATCTCGGCCAATAAAACATTTTGGACTGAAAGCAACTATTGGACCATCCGGTTGTCGGTCTCGCCAAACCGCCGCACTTCCCAGGGTCCTCCATTCATTATGCACTCACGACTCAATAATATCAGAGAAGCAGAAACAACTGGCTGCTACCACTTTGACTTCAGGACAAACTAACAGAATCCCGAAAAGAAAAACACCATTTGAAGAAACAGACAACAAAGATGTTTGGACATAGAAAATTGCAACTGGTGTTGAACGCTGTCATTTTCCTTTGGCAATGCGGGGTTTCCAGTTTCCGTGGACGCGTCACAGTGAAGATACCCGAGGGGAGGAGTGAGTGTTCTGTGACAGAGTTTGCATTCAAAACCTAGCTTGTTCTGTAGATTTGCTATAGCAGCTTTAAGATGATTGTTTACGAGACAAATTTAAATCTTTGCAGAAGTTAAAATGTAGTTTTTCTGTGAATTTTTTAAAATTATTCCATATTAATAATCCTACTTTTAACACCTGTTTTAATTTTCATTACTTTTGTGATTTTATTTCAGAGATTCTCTAATGTCATGCCCTCTGATTAAAGAATCTGTAAAACGGGATTAAACTTTTCATTTGCATGATATAAAAGTTATCTTTGTATTACATGGTAATTAGATTTTTGTTATATGGTGATGAATAAAATTTTGGTTCTCACAAAATCCTTAATGCAAGTGATATGACTCAGTTTACAGACATTTTATTAAGATTCATATGTGTTTAATTATCATTAACAGCATGTTAGATACATGAGAAACATGGGCTGTGTGCTGTACACCAATCAGGAAGCCCCTCTACCTCCACATACATAGACCTATCCTTGCTGGAGATCAAACCAACAAGTGTCATCTGTGAACAACATGGTGGTTACCATGGAATATCGCAGAATAATCAATTGTGTATGAGTATTGTGTACAGGAGGGGGCTGGGGACACATCCTTGTGGAGCACCAGTGTTGAGTGCAATAATGAAAGACCTAAGAAGACCTAAAAAGATTGTGGTCTTAATGTCAGCTAACCTAAATTCTAGTTGCACATTGATGGCTTCAGATCTGAGTTCCAGCACTCTGAGTGAATGAGAGCTGGGTGGATGAAAGCTCAGCAGAACTTCTGCATGCACTCTGCTGCATGTCCATTGTCATATCAAGTGAGTCTTCGATTTGGGGCTAAAAGCAGCTGTTATATGCCTTTCATGACAATTGAGGAGAGAGCCAGACCTCCACTCTACATAAGGGGTCCTCAAATAGATTTGTTCAAGGGCCAGATTTTTTTCCAGCAGTCACTGTGAGGGCCAGATGCTCTTCTAAAATAAATAAAAATTCTAAAATGCATATATATATATATTTATATATATATATATATATATATATATATATATATATACACACACACATTAAGTAGAACATGTATTTTCACTATTCTTGATTCAGTAATATTTGGGGGCCAGGTTGAAAGGTCTGTCGGACCAGATGTGGCCCATTTATGGTTCACTGGTGTAGCGAGTTGTGAGAAACAGCATCTGTAGGATCTGAGCTTCGTCATGGGCAGGGACGTCACTAGGATTGAGAGATAGGGGGGTCTTAGCCCCAGGAGCTTGACGTTGAACTTTTCTTGTCACACCCTTCAAAGACTTCGTCAATTAATTCATTATTTGAATAACATTTAACAGAACCTGTAATTTTATCACTTTCTTTTCCTTCCCTGCCTTCTTGCAATTTCTCTCTTCTTTTTTTAATCAAAAAATAACCTTAAATCAGTTCATTATTGTGGTCTATGTTGAAGAAAGATGTTATATATATCTATTAAAAATTAGATATGTTATATTTCCAAATAAAGCTATTAATTTCAGTCTACTGCTCTTAACGGGGAAATGGTGTGGTCATTTATTTAATTAGTTTAATTACAACTAGCTTAGTTCAAAATTTTACTGAAACCTGACAATAAAGAACAAATGAACGTTTGTCAAATCTTTATTCTGCCAAATGAGTTGAGAGTTTTAATATATAATTAACATTAAGTGCAATTTAACTGTTTTGGGAATGGGAAAGGTGTCTTCTTTTTTGGAAGTCAAAACACACACACACACACACACGTTTCAAAGCATCAACCTGGTAAACTTTATGAAAGAAAATAATCAGCAGAGTTACAGGCTGGTATGAATGTATGATAAAATATCTAAACATGCTCACATTAAGCACTAGCGGAAATAAGACCAACCTCTATACTGTAACGGGGTCAGACCTGGTGCTTGAAGGCCACAGTGGCTGCATGTTTTCTACGTGTCCCTGCTCAGACACACCTGATTCTATATCAAGTTGAGATTCTTATTTTAACACAGAGTAGCAGAGGCTTTGTTTACCTTCTGCTAACAAGTTGCTGCTCCTCCTGAGATGAGGACAAGGCTGAGACGTGTTTAACCACATGTCTCAGCTTTGTCCTCAGCTCTGAGGAAGGAGACAGACAGGGGGGATTTGGGGTGATGGGGGGGTTGGTCTGGGGATCCCCACAGAAACATTCTAGTGAAGTAGATGTCATTTCCTGCATTCTAGGGATTTTAAACAGGTTGTTTTATTAGATTTAAATGATTGTTTATAAATGAACAACTTAAACAAGTTGAGCTTTAAAAATTAAACCAGTTATCAATTAAATCAGATCAACATGAAAGGACAGCTTTGGTCTGGTTTATTTTGTTAGAACCCAATGGTCTCATTCAGAAATGTGATGGAGAATGAACCAAGCTCTGCTGCTGCTGAAGATACTAAAACCATAAAGAATCCTAAACTTCCAATATGTTGGATGTTTGTTTTGTATTTGCTGATAATAATAAAACCAGCAGGAGGCTGTGGGCTGATAGGATTTAATGACAGCTAGCTACCTGATGGATCTCCTTGACTAACCAGCTAACTTACCCTCCCACCTCCTGTTCTTTGGGGACATTTTGATTTTTATTCTCTCCCCTCATGTCCATTGTGTCTCTGAGAAGCAGATGAAGCAAACAACCATCTGTAGCCCAGATAAATGAGAAGCATTAAAATGGTTTATAAAGTAGAAGTTAATAAATAGTTTCATAGATAAAAAGTTCATCAATATAGTAAGTTAAAAAAGGGGATACTTCATTTATCTTGGTTTTATTAAAAAAGTTCATCTTTGAAAAGTATGTTCAAGATATTGTAAGGGTATCTATATATTTTTATTTCATTTGTTAATGGTATGCGTGAGAAGTGTATTTTCCTATGCAGGGACAGTCTGTGAAGGTAACACGACTCCTGGGGGGGAGAGAAAAAAAGAAAGAAAGAAAGGATCCGGCTCGGGGGTGAAGGAGGAGTCAACTGCTTCCAGGCGAAGTGCGCGAGTGAGTTAAGAGAAAAGCAATTTGTGTCGTGGGTTGTCCGTGAGAGAACCCGCTGAAGTAAGAGTTAAAACATGTTTAAGTTTCCACCCGAAGCTTTTGGGACTGTTTTGTACTGTTAGCACTGCAAGTAGCTGAGGCTAACGAGCTCGTAAGAAGACTATAGGCTGCTGTTCACTAACCCAGCTGGGCTGAGTAGCTTAAAGGATCGTTACCAAACTGGAAAACGACAGATTGGACCCAGACAGCACTCTGGAAGCGCTCAGAGGACCTCTGGCACCGTGGGAGAGAAAGACTTGTGACTGGGTGTGGGCCAGTATCAGCATGCATTTTACCATGTTTAATCCTCTCATCATGGACAACATGTCCTCTGAATTTGGAAACATTTGCTCTTGATTTGCCAAAGTTAGCTGGGGAAACACAATATTTCAGACCCCTGAAATATTGTGTTTCCCTCCCTATATTAGAGGAATTCAATAACGTATCAGCATGCATTTTACCATGTTTAATCCTCTCATCATGGACAACATGTAATCTGAATTTGGAAACATTTGCTCTTGATTTGCCAAAGTTAGCTAGGGGAACACAATATGTCCAACCAATCAGTCACACCTGCAACCTCCAATCGATTTTGCAAATTATGTGAGGCTACTCGGTGGGCAAGTTGGCATCGAAGTTGTCATTTTCAGACATCCAGGACACATTTTTGCAAGATACTTCTAGAAACATGGATAAAGACGAATATGAAACCTTAGTTCGATACAAGAGCAAGGGAGAATATCCGCCAAATGCAACCAAACAGCAAAAATATGTCATTCGACGGAAGGCAGGTTCCTTTGAAATTGAAGGTAGGCTAAGTGCCTTTTTACTATTATTTTTTTTAGAAATGATGTTAAAATGATAATTGTACTGCTTAATGTTGCTTAAATAATTGAGCGTAAATTTGTGCATTAGTTTGAAGCTCCTAAAAGAATTTTGACGGACCAGGGAAGAGAGTTTGTGAATTCGGTATGTTTTTTTTTTTGTCCATGTTATACCAATAGTGATGAAAAAATGTATTATCAAATAAAAGCTCTTTCTCTTGCACCGGAAAAGCAAATCAAAATCTCCGTGTATGAAATGTGCTATATAAATAAATTTGACTTATGCTATATTTTAAAAAATCTAAATTGCAGATCAATACAGAGGTGTGCAAGACTCTCAACATCAAAAGGAGTCTCTGCTGCTCACCCTATCACCCTTAAACCAATGGGTTGGTAGAGAAAATGAATGGGACCATTCAGAGGTGAGTAGATTACAATATTTTATTTACAAAAATGATTTTGATGTAACATCTAACACATGCTTGAACAATGTGTGTCTTTCCTTTGTATACAGATGTGTTTTTTTTAAAAAAAGTGTCATTTAAAACATTTTCACACATTACGTGCGTTTTTCATTTTGTACACATCTGTGCCTGTTTTTTCTGACATATAGAGCCCTAAGTAAAGTTGTGGGAGGTCGTGCTAGTGACTGGGACCAGTACCTAGATGCAGTCATGTTTGGAATACGAACAAAAAAGCAGATAACTACCCAGTACTCCCCATACTTCCTAATGTTTGGAAGAGAAGCTCGATATCCTTCAGAAGTTCCTGAGCAGTTCCTGGTAGGGTCACACTCATTTTCTTAAATTGCTACAAAAGTAATTTAGGAGTACATATGTCACTTATACCAAAGACTTTTAATTAATTAAATAGGTTTTGTTAAAAGGAAAACTAAAAAAAACATGAAAATTAATATGAGGTAATTAATGTCTTTATCTTTAGGTGCCCACTGTAATTGGTAAATGCTGTCTTTTATTATGACACCTAGGCATTGTGGGAATACTGTCAGATTGGCAGAGACCTCCTTAAGGTGTTGGCATAACATGGAAAGGAAGTAGCTAGTAACATTTCTATGTTGAACAGCTGTGTTTTGGACTTGCATTTCTGTTATAGTACTTTTCACTTTAATTTATCTGTTTTATAGATTGACAGTACAGTGGAGGACATCATCACAAAAGAGGAGTTGTCAGAGGACATAAAAATACACGAAAAGCTGCTGGACATTGTTAGAGATTTTTGTTAGACATTCCTCTAATATAGGGAGGGAAACACAATATTTCAGGGGTCTGAAATATTGTGTTTCCCCAGCTAACTTTGGCAAATCAAGAGCAAATGTTTAATTTTTTTTATTTGGGGTAGTGTAATCCTCTCATCATGGACAATATGTCCTCTGAAGGATTGTTAATTCTTGGGGTAACTAAAAGACTCTGTCATGTGGTGGAGGTTGTTGTAGGACCCAAAATGCAGGTGAACAGGAGGCAGACTGGCAGGCAAAATAACTGTTTCATATGAATAATGGTAGGTTGTGATAGAACAGGTAGACAAGACGAGGATCTGACACAGACCAGGACAGAGGGTTTAAATACATGAGGGCAATCAGGAATCAGGTGGGTAGGATAACAAGGGGCAGGTGAGTCCAATAAACACCTAACGAGGGGAGACGGGACACATCCTGACAGACTCGGGTGGAAAATCTTCTGTTTGATGTTCTAAGAAATATTTTTCCGTTTTAAAAGTTCCTTTTAAAAATTTCTGTCTGAGCTGATTATTTTAGTCACGTCTACATAAAAACAAACACCAAACGAAAATAAAAAAACTTGCGTTTTTTCCTTTACTTTTTATTGCTTTTCGAAAGACATGTAGATTAAAAAATCAATATAACAAGCATGACATGATTACATTTAGTCATTTTACCGAAAAATTCGAGCAGGAACATCAGAAATGGTGTTAAGATAGCTGGATCCGCCTTTCCGGCTGAAGTGCGCGCTCCCGACACAGAGGGAACTGAATGTTTCAGGGGAACAGAATTTCTCACAAGAGGTGCCGGCTTTAGGTTGAGCTAATAAGTGCTGAAATAAGTACTCTTGAACTGGGACACTTGATGGACATTCAGTGTGTGTAATTTTGTGTTTTGAACAGTAACAACCTGTTTATTTTATTCTGAAGGTCAGATAAGCACTTCTGTTTACTTTATTTACAATTTTATTTAATAAAGGGGGGTTATTGTGTTCACCTTAAACCTTGTGTTAAGTGGTACTTGGGTCTGTTCCTACTTAGTAGAGTGTATATGTGTTCTTAGTGCTAAACCTTAGTACATTGCGTAGATCCAAAACATATTACCTGTGGGTAATTAAAATAAGAAGTTGATAGAACCCAGAGCCCACTCAAGTAATTCGTGAGCAAAGAAGGGCTACACATCTAACTCAAAAACTTTCACCCAATTTTCTTTAAGTTGAATTTAACATCATTTGAAGTCATCCTGGTTCATGAAATAAAATAAAGTTTAGCAAGAACTTCTACAGGCTGACACATCAGAACAATATTGTTATTATTTCTCTTCAGAGCTCTCCGTCTCCTCTGTGCTGTTGATTGTAGATTTAGTTGTGTTTGAAGGACATAAAAAGGTTTGCATTGTCTTGTAGCCAGGGTTCTGACGTTTCTTTAGAGGTGCAGCTTGGCAATGTTTATTGATATTTGGGGACCCTCAGGCCCAAAGGGCTGGGGGGCCGGGTGGAAAGGTCTGGCGGGCCGGATGTGGCCCGCGGGCTGCCATTTGCGGATCACTGCTCTACATGCACAGCTACGGTTACTAAGTGGCCACAGTCAGCAAAGCCAAAGAATTTAGACTCAAATTAGAGGTGTGGACATTCCATCAGCTATGAAGCTGATTTTTTAAAACGACTGTTTAGGGACATTTTCCTTCTTAAAGCAGAGCAGACACAAAGCGTACGAAGAAGAGATGATGAACACGACTACCAGCCCTCCATTCTGTATGGCCTGACAGATTTCTGTGGGTTTATTCTCTGCATTGTCCTGACATCTGCTGCTGACACACCTAAAGATCACTTCCTGGTGAAGCTGAATTTGGTGCAGCTCGAGGGACTTGAAGTGAGTGTAGAAGTTATTCAAAGCATGAGACAGTTATGAGAGCAATTGCATCCTTTCTTTTATACTCCATCTTTTCCTCCGCTTATGTGGGGTCAGGTCATGGGGGCAGTAGCCTAAGCAGAGAGGCCCAGACTTCCCTCTCCCCAGCCACTTGGGCCAGCTCCTCCAGGGGAATCACAAGGTGTTCCCAGACCAGCTGTAAAACATAGTCCCTCCAGCGTGGCCTGGGTCTTCCTTTAGGTCTCCTCCCGATTGGATGTGGCCAGAAAACCTCACCAGGAAGGTGTCCAGGATGCATCCTAACCAGGTGCCTGAGCCACCTCATCTGGCTCCTCTCAATGTGGAGGAGCAGCGGATCTACTCCGAGCCTCTCCCGAATAACAGAGCTTCACATTTCTAAGGTAGAGCCCAGACACCCTGCGGCGAAAACACATTTCAGACGCTTGTATGCGCGATCTCGTTCCCGAAGCTCGAGACCTGGGAGGCTGCTGATAGGGTAAAGACTATTTTTTATTTTTTAAGTCCGGTCAGGAGCAACAGGGAATCACAACAGGAGGGAACAGAACAAACAGGGTTTAAATACATTGAGGATAATCAGGGAACAGGTGGTAGGGTAACGAGGGGCAGACACAAGACAACAGAGGCTGGGGAGCAGATCCTGACACCAGTTGGAAATAATGACGTCAATACAAGCTTCAATGTCACAATGCCACGTAAAGATAACTTGAAAAATGTTTTGAGAATTTTGTCCTGAAGTATATCAGATCTAGGTTCAAAGGTGATATCTGAATTATGAGGCTGAAAAAAAAATCTGAAATCTTCTGAGTTTCATAACCTGACGTCTGGTAGTCCAGTGTCTTTGAAACAAAACTTAAAGTAAAGCTTAAAGGCTCCTCTTGATTTGAGCTAGTTATGTCTTTGTGTTTTCTTAAAGGCAGCAGAACTCCTCCAGGCTTGTGTTATTTGTGGAGATAAAACATCCAGTTTGCAAGTCAGTGCAGTGGTAGAGTCACATTGCTGTTATTCAATTTGAGGCGAGATGTCCAAATATCAGGAAATGACTCCAAATCCTGCTGTCTGAAGCTCAGCTGTGATGCGGCTCATTTCTAATTCCTGAAACTGGTGCTCCGGTGCTTTGTTTTCCTAGCCTAGTGAACTAGACCAAATTCTTGTCTTGCAAAGTTTGGTCTAGGCACGCTTCATTGGAACCCTCGCAGCCCGATCCACTGCAGTAGCTGTCCAATCACAGCTCACTATAGTTTTGGTTGGGCCAATCACAGCGCCCTATATTGTGGGCCAATCACAGAGCGGGAGTAGCCAATGACGTCAGAGCTGCGACCGCAAACGCAAACAACATGGTGGCAGAGCAGGAACCACGTTCGTTTGAAACGACTTTGTCATCAACATTGGATTATTTAGACTCCAACGTGCGTAAGTCTGTCGGATATACTTAGCGGCTTCTTATTTTTATCAAAGTAGTGCAATGTCCCAGTACACCTGATATGTTTTTCATACAAAAACGACAGAAATCATTGTAGTTAGACGCCATTGCTGCCTCCCTCTTTTCCGTCACTGTGATTACGTCACGTTGTTCGTTACTCTGATTTGTTCTAGCGCTATCCAATTGCGTGCTGACATTTTGAAAGACAACCGTAGATCCCGCCCCACAACTGAGAGCCGTCAATGGGTCGTGGCCAGACTATATAATCGCATATCTAGGATGGCTTGCCAGGCTACTGTTTTCCAAGAGTTTGACTTACAAGGCATTCATTCCTACTGAGAAAATCTCTCAATTTTCTTCTTTCAGTGCAGAGAGCCTCCATTTCTCAGCCTCGTTTTATGGCTGTTTGGATCAAATGTGTTTCCAACGTCATTTACTGAAATTCTGTTTGCTTCTGCGTCAGATTAACGAGGAAGAAACATTTTATAGGAGGATTGAAGAATCTGATGAAGAAGCAGAGTTTCACAATATGAAATGTTTAACGTCCTGAGTCTAAGTCATATAAAAGATGCAGGACAAGAAGTTCCTGTAGTGAAAGAGTGCTGCTCCCAGAGACCAGCCAGGGTGAGAACATTTTTGTTTAAATGTTAATATTCTGATTTGCTGAGTAGATAAAATAGTTATGATTTAATGGTAATGAATTTTCTTTTTATGGGCATTTATTTACAACAATGGCAATTAAATAGTTGATACTGTCAAACTTTAAAGGACAGAATTGTAATTTTGCTCAATGAGCCAGATCACATACAGAACATTTGTGTTTGGCTTCTTAATTAGCTTTTGTTTTATCCAGTCTGTCTGTTTGAATTTGAAACAACTGCACAATTTTAAACTAAACTAGATTAATTGCATTTCTATCAGAAATTCGTTTGAATGCTGAATTGCTGAAAATGATAGCTGAAGGTGCCGAATAGCTGAAATCAAGATTAAATTGAGCTTAATTGTCAAAATGAGCTGAATGTATTTAAAGATTTAGGAGCAGAAATCCCTAACAAATATAATAAAGCTCAATAAATAGATGAAGAATCAAGAAAAACTTCTAAACAGCAGAAAACTGAAATGTCTGTACACAGTTAAAAAAGCTGGACAGTGGAAATATTTAAACAGATGGTATTTCAGTAGGAATAGTTTAATAATTAAAGCCCCATTCCTGAACTTACACTGAGGTTCAAGACGTGCATTTTGGCAGACACAACGCGCGTATAGAATGCCTTTGGCTTGCCATATATGGCCATAAAGCAACACCCAGTCAGTACTTCCGGTAGCGACCCGAGCTCAAAAACTGTATAGTGCAGTAAACAGACGTGGGACCCCCCAAAACTATCACAGGTATGAAATTGAACATAATAGATAGTATGATGCCAAAACTTTACAAAAAAAAGCATAATTTTAAGGTGTAAAAGTTACAAAGTGTTGCTTTAAATTTTCAGAATTAGCTTAACTGTGAATTTAGCAGCATATGCTGAATTCTGACAGACGTCTTCAAACTAACATTCATGGATTCACCTATCTTGACTCATGACGGGGAAGTTTGTTATTCGTTTAGCGTCCAAGAGAGAGCAGAGCATGTCTCGGCTATAGTAGAAGCTAACCGTTAGCATTAGCAACTCCACTACACAGCAGAACTCCTTCAGGCTTGTGTCATTTGTGGAGATAAAACATCAATGTTGCAGAGCAAACAGATTTAATGGTAGAGTCACGTTGCTGTTATCCAATCAGAGACAAGATGTCTGACTATCAGGAAATAAGATTCCAAAACTTGCTGGTTTTGGCCCAATCCCAATACTCGCACTGCGCCCTACATCCTTCTCTGAAGTGCACTTAGTGGAGGTGCGCAGTGAGGCTTTGAGTGCGTAGTACACAAGTGTGCCCAAAAGGAAAAGGGATCATTGCATCATCAACAACGCATGCTGGGATGCCGGTCGCCGTTTGTGTTACTTTTTTTAAACCTTTATTAACAACTTTCAAACAAACAATTATTTGACTAAATTTAAATTAATTGATGTTCACATTAAATCTTAGTCTAAAACATTCAGAGCATGAATAATATCATTAATCTGAAAATGAATTTCATTCATTTGAAAATACATGTTTTCAGAAAAGGCACTTGAGCCTTTGCTCCGCCTTCTTCTCAAAATTCCCACGCAACAATGGACTGTGGGTAATATCCTTGCCCTTGGGTGAAGTGCTGATCAAGGGTTCAAAAGGGGCGTGGTCACCTTCTACACTTGAGAATCGGGACAACCTACGCACTAGCACCCCTGACCGGGAACGCACAATTGAAGGGCACGAGGGTGGAAGTGCGAGTATTGGAACTGGGCCTTCTGCTCCCCACTCCTCTGGCTCACATCTACTTCCTGAAGCAGGAGCGCCAGAGCTCTTATCCCACAGAGATCGACTCACAAGGCATTTATTTATACAATGCATAGAGACAACTGCAAATGTGTTGGAAAAAAAACACACAAGAACTTGGTCTTTAACAGGCGATGGTCACTCAAAAAAATCTGAAATATGTTTGAATTGCAAATCAAATCCAAATTTAATCATCTAGCTTTTTCTGTAATCTAGAAACCATAGTGACGTTAGATTAGGTTAATGCATACTATAAAGATGTCCTCATTCAGATTTCAAACCTAAACTCCTTCCTCATTCAGTAATCCCTCCGAATGCTGCCACTGCCAACAGGAGTCCATGTGCTGCTAATGCAGACGTGTGTTTGGATGTGATGGGTTTCAGTCGTTTAGCTGATGCTTTTACAAATTAGGAGATGATATAACAGATGAACATATCTCAGCAATCCTGATTTTTAGTTGTTGCTTTATGACATTAAACAACATTAAAAGCTGACATCTGTAATGGATTGATTACATTCTTTTAGATGCTTTTAAATATTAAGTTTTACTCTTTGTTTTTCTCGTTTGTCTTTTTCAGGTGAAGAAGCATCAGCAGGCCGTGGTGGGTTTCCTGGAGGCTAATCGGATCAGCTTCCAGGAAGTAGACATCACCATGCAGGAGGAGCAGAGGCTGTGGATGTACAGTAACATCCCCAGGGAAAAGAAGCCAGAGAAAGGCAACCCTTTGCCTCCGCAGATCTTCAACGAGAATCGCTACTGCGGTGTATGATGGATGACACTTTACAGCCACGCATTCACACTCATAGAACCAGGGCATCTCTGTCAGACCGCCCTAGGGCGGCTGTGGCTACGCAGTAGCTTACCAGAATGTGAGAGTGTGTGAATAATGGAAAGTGCTTTGAGTGCCTAGAAAAGCGATATATAAATCAAATCAAATCTATTATTATTATTATTATTATTACTGCTGCATCTTCTAATTAAAAAATTCTGCACACTTCAGTGATTGTTGGTCATCAGCCTTGAGGTTTGGCCATCATCTAGGGTCAAGAATGATCATCAGTGTTGGGGAGTAACGGAATACATGTACCACCGTTACGTATGTAGAATACTAATTATGAGTAACTGTATTCCATTACAGTTACTATTTTTTAAAATGGTATTTAGAATACAGTTACTTTCGTAATACCATTGGGATACTTTTGTGTTTTCCTAGCTTGGCAAGTTATCCTATATATGATGATGTATAGTCTGGCCATGGTTCATTGACGTCTCTGTCGTGGGGCGGGATCCACGGTTGTCTTTTAAACTGTCTCCGCATGCTATCGGATAACAAACAACGTCACGTACTCACCGCTACAGATGTCAGTCAACAAGGCAGTCTGCCATACTCCGTCAAAGAAGATGCAAATTAGGGGTGGGCAATATGGGAAAAAAATCATATCACAATTTATTTTTTGCAAAATCACTATCTCGATTTTATCACGATTTTTTTCCATTTCGACAATTCATATATTTTGGAAGTTATTTACTGATAAAATAGATAAATATAAAAGCATACCCCTTCACAGAAAGTATGATAAAATATTTCAAACAGGGTACTGTTTGAACACTTGTTTTAATTTAGGTAAGAAAAATAGCAAATTTGTTCTATTACAATAAACATGATCAAACAAAAAAATGCCTTCCATTTAAAAATCCATAACGGGTTTATATATTAGCTTTTAATGTCTTTGGAGTAGCTTTCGAGTAAAATATTTATGCCACAGTTCCAGGGCTTAGTTTCCCGTTAAAGGAAGACGTGTATCTCAGAGCCTGTAATGATTTACTAGAACATCAATATGTGTTTAACTTGTGTTACTTTCATCACTGTTGTCAGTCGTAGAGAATGACGACAGGATACAACTTCATCCTGCCTGTTTTTTTTAACAAACCGTTGCTTTTGATTCATTTAAACTCAACTTCCTGATCTTTGGTTGGAATTATTTATTGTGAATTAGTTTATAGTACGTTTCTTTTTTTTGAACATCAGAAAATTTAGCCAAAATATAGCTGAGGGCAAGGGCAACGAGAATGAGCAAAGATCTTTGCAGACGTGGAAGCACAACGATAGCCACTAGGAGTTCTAGGGAATTTCTGGGAAGGGGGAAATGTGATAGGGAAAAATCTCTGGCATGGTCCTCCTAGCCATTGTGTTTCCATACAAAATCTGCCCTTTTAGGACTTTGCCAAGATGTCAGCATATCCTGACTGTTTTGGCAGAGTGATGCAACAGATCAGCACCTAAAGGAGTCCACAGGCATAACATTAAAAGTTTTATTCGGTTAAAGTACGCCATTATTTAAAGCTGCTATAGCAAATCTGCAAAACAACTTAGCTTTTAAACGTAAACGCAGTCATGGAACTCTGCCCTCTTGTTGGCCATACTCCATAGGCCACGTCCCCCAGAGGAAACGAGAGAGTACTAAACACCAGTTGCCATTTTCTACATCCAAACGTCTTTTGTTGTTCGTGACGTCAAATGGTGTTTTTCGTTTTGGGACTCTGGTAGTTTGTCCTAAATTTGAAGTGGTTGCAGCCGGCTGTTTCTCCTCTGATATTATTGAGCAGAGAACCTCTCACACCAGTGATGTTCTGTTACAAAATGCATGTAATGAGTGGAGGACCCAGGGAAATGCAGAAGGGCGGTGGTTCGGTGACACAGAAAACTGGATGGTCCAATTGTTGCTTTTGAACCAAGCCATGAGATTGGCGGAGGCTTTTAGACAAATGCGAGAGAACCACTTCATAAATTTTTAAAAATTGTTTTAATCTCCATAATATATTTATAACTATAGCATGTTAAAACCTTTTTAAGAAACATATAAAAAATTAAGCTAGCTTGTGTTGCAGCTTTGCCATTGTAGCTTTAATGGCATCCTACTGCGTTATAACCAATCAGAATGAACTAACCACAAGCCCCGCCCTATGACTCTACTGGGTCATTTCTGAGTACAAACCCAAGTTCAGGTACTCGGTTCCTGGAATGGTCCAGAAAATGGTCCTTTTGGGCCAGCCTGGTGAAATGGAGACATGTTTATGTCGCTAAGGTCCGGTAAATTACCTGGAAGTTCTGATTGTGGAAATTATCCTGAAGGGTCTGAGCATGTAAACAGCATCTGTAGCAAAGTCCTGGTAGTTTATCATTTTGGTAGAACCTCCCTGGGACCTGGGTAGACTGTATTGTGGGAGTGTATCAATGACATATGGCCCACATGGGTTTAGCTTGGCCATTAGGAGTTTGAAGCAGCACACTGGTCAGGATATGTGTTAGCATTGTATAATTATCTACTGCATTGTGCTGTTGTCTGAGATGTTGGATGGTGCCTGGGGTTTGGTTTGGTTGTGGGGATACATGGTAACGTCTAGGGTGGTGTTGTCCAATCATGGCCCTTGAGGTAGAGTTTTTGCTATAACACCTCTGGTCACTCATTGATTCTAATCAGGTGTACTGGAGCAGAGAAGCATCCAAAGGCAGGACAGTGGCCCTAAAGGATCAGGACTGGACACTATTACGATAGGGTTAGGACACTAAGGCTATTTTTGAGAGTGCAAAAGATGTTGATTTTTTTTCCAACTGAAATTATTAAAGCTATTTTTAACAATAATATTAGATGTTTTCCTAACATCCTACAAGCATAGTTCAACCTTCAAGTAACCACAAATGAGACTTCACCTAATTAAAGTCTTCTTTAATGACATTGTAAGAGAGAGAACATACAGAAACAGTAAAATGGAGAAGTTGTGGTACAACAATGTTCAACTGTCACTAAAGGGATTTCAGGGGAAGTAAAAGAAGCACGAAAAAGGGTGGCTGAATCATTTTAAAAATGCTGAATGAACAATGTCAGTTATGCAATAATATGGAACACAACACCATCCGTTTTATCTATATCAGTTTTTAATTGTTTTATGTGTGTATTTTATGTATGTATATACCATTTGTTGATGAGTGTGTATATATTTTTTAATTGATTATTTTATGTTATGTTTTTTCAAGCACATTGAGTTGTTGCCATGCAGGAAATGTGCTCTATAAACAAAGTCATTCATTCATCAGAGTAAAACATAAATTACATTTTTAAATTCAGCTAGAATGTTTTTATTATGGCTGATAATTTAGAGATGAGGATAACTGGTGCATTTACATTTTTTCAATTGGATCATTTATTTCCATCCATCCATCCATCCATCCGCTTATCCAGGGTTGGGTCGCGGGGGCAGCAGTCTAAACAGAGAGGTCCAGACTTCCCTCTCCCCAGCCACTTGGGTCAGCTCCTCCTGGGGGATCCCAAGGCGTTCCCTGGCCAGACGAGAGACATAGTCCCTCCATCATGTCCTGGGTCTTCCTTTAGGTCTCCTCCTGGTTGGATGTGCCCAGAAAACCTCACCAGAGACGCGTCCAGGAGGCATCCTAACCAGATGCCCAAGCCACCTCAACTGGCTCCTCTCGATGTGGAGGAGCAGCAGATCTACTCTGAGCTCCTCCTGGATAACCGAGCTTCTCCCCCTATCTCTAAGGGAGAACCCAGACAGCCTGCAGAGAAAACTCATTTCAGCTGCTTGTATCCACGATCTCATTCTTTCGGTCACTACCCAAAGCTCGTGACCATAGTTGAGGGTAGGAATGTAGATCATTCGGTAAATTGAGAGCATCTCCTGGCTCAGCTCTCTCTTCACCACGACACTTAAAGTCCTCCACTTAAGGCAAGACTAAATGTGTTTTGAAAGTCATTTACTGAAATTCTGTTTGCTTCCGTGTCAGATTAAAGAGGAAGAGACATTTAGGAGGAACTGATTGAAGAATCTGATGAAGGAGCAGCAGAGTTTCACAATGGGAAAAGTTTTACATCCTGAATCCAAGTTGTATAAAAGATGCAGGACAAGAAGTTCCTTTAGTGAAAGAGTGCTGCTCCCAGAGACCAGTCAGGGTGAGAAAACCATCTTAAAAATGTTAATTTTTATGGTTTAAATGGTGTTAAATTTGATTTTTTATGGGCTTTTACACTGCAAAAACAGATTTCTAAGAAAGTAAAAGGCCATTTAAATCTTATTTTTAGTTAAAAAATAAAATAAATCTTCTCTAGAGAAATAGCATTATTTCAGATAAGGAAAATATTCTTAAATATGATCCAAATTTTCTTGTTTTGAGTTAAAAAAAAATCTGCCAATGGGGTAAGAAAAAGTTGCTTTAAAAGTATTTTCAAGAATTCTAGCCAAGCAAATTTTGCTTACCCCAATGGCAGATTTTTATTTACTCAAAGCAAGAAAATTTGGATCACATTTACCTTTTTTTAAGTAATGCCATTTTTCTAAATATTTTTTTTTCTCTTCAGACTCAAAATATGGTAAAATGTCTAAGAATTAGAATTTTTACTTTCTTATAAATTCATTTTTGCAGTGTATTTACAACAACGGCAATCAAATGGTTGCTACTGTCACACTTTAAATGACAGAATTATAATTTTGTTCATTGATTCAGATCACATACAGAACATTTGTGTTTGGCTACTTAATTAGATTTTGTTTAATGTGTAAATCCATTCTGTGTGTTTGAATGCAATATTCAGTATGTGTTCTATACTTGTGCAATACCGGATTCACATTGTTTGTCTGTGTCTTTTACAGTATGCTGCATAGTGTTGGTACCAAGTTTGTTTTCATTTTTTATTTGTGGCTTTTTTATTGATCGAAGAATACAATACTAGATTACTGCATATGTGTATATACATGTATCCTTGTTTTTTATTTCTCTTCTAATTATTCTTTTGAGTGCTGGTGCTGCTGTGACAAGTGAATTTCCCCACTGTGGGATCAATGAAGTCTATTCTATTCTATTGAATGTGAAACAATTGCACAATTTCATGCAAGAAAAAGGAAATGATTACCTTAAACTGATTTTATTTAGTGTTTCACTAGGATGCGGCATTAATGTAAAGTAAGTTAAAGCAGAAGATGGATGTGTTTCAGTTTTTTTTAAAATAAAAAAAAAAAAACGCTGAGAAATATTTCCACAGGTTGGATCGGACTGGCATGATTCAGTCTCTGGGTCCGTCTTTGCCTTTCGGCTCAGCTCTCTCTTCACCACGACAGACTGGTACAATGCTCGCATCACTGCAGATGCAGCACTAATCCGCCTATCAATCTGAGTTTAAAGGTCAAATTCACTTTTTGACCTTTGCTCTCAAACAGAACTTCTTTCGATCTAAATGTTCCAATATGTTTATTAATTACTAATTCAATTCTAATTCACACACTGATTTTTGCAAATGTCATCAGCTTTCCCGTTGTTTATGATGAATAAAATGTCTTTTTTCCTATAGATTTGTTGGTATCATGTAAAACTTAAAAAAATCTCCTTTTTCCCTGAACATGTGTGGGACTTTTAACTTTAGAGTATTTTGGAGATGATCACATTTTTATTTTAAATTCTCTGTCCAGAATCTGTGAATTTAAGAAGGTAGGAAGGCCAATCGTTCTGTGTTGTGATTAAAATTAACAAGTTTTTAGAAAAATTCCAAACATATTATTTACGTCTTTAATTAAAAATAGATATATAACTCAGTGAGCTACAAAATGAGCCTTTTTTTGATCATTTTTATTGACTTTACAGCATTTGGCTTGATTTGAAGACACAATATGAGCTGCTTTGTTGTGGAAAAAATACATTTTGTATTTTTATTGATGGCAGGTGAGTTTTCTTTTGTCTGAACTTTACCTTCAGTAAATAAATGTTGATGCACATTCTCAATGCAAGAAAAAATATCTTTGCAAAAAAATGTGAAATTAATCATTTGCAGCATTGGGAGTAACGGCGTTATTATTTATGGTAATGGAGTAATATTAATTAGGTCTACTTTTCCCATCGCTAACACCACTTCTATGTTGTATTTAATTTTATTTGTGAACAATCCTAAAGCTAACCTGATTATCTGTGCAAATGTCCTTTAGGTTTGCTGAGTCTACCACTGCTTACAGGTATTCCCTTTATTAAAAAAATCCTAATTAAAAAGCTTTTAGTCATTTTAATGCTCCCACTTTTCATTTCCAGAATGCCAGAAAATCCGTCTGGTTGGCCCTTCGCGTTGCTCAGGCAGAGTGGAGATCTTCCATGAAAACAGTTGGGGAACCGTGTGTGATGACCACTGGACCCTCACCACCTCTGACGTGGTGTGCCGAGAGTTAAACTGTGGAAGGGTTTTGGAGGTCAAAGAGAATGCTTTCTTTGGGGAGGGCATAGGGGTGATCTGGCTGGACGATGTGCAGTGTAATGGCACAGAGACTTCCATTGTTAACTGCCAACACAATCCTTTTGGGATACAAGACTGCGACCATTCCGAAGATGTTGGAGTCGTCTGTTCAGGTACACTGATTCACTTGCTTTACTCTGAAAATGAATCTAAATGCACAACTCAGCTCCGGGTGTCATTGGTGTCCAAGAATCATTGGGTAAGAGTTAGAGATGCACCGATCACGATTTTGAGGGCCGATCACCAAAAGCAGTATCTGCCGATTCCGATATTACCGATCACAGCGTCAAATCCATAAATTCTTCAATATTGTTTTCTCATGTACGCAACATTGCCATTGTATTATTAGTATAAAAAGTAGGAGATGAGAAAGTATCATTGACCACTGTTTTATTGAAGCCTGAGGCCATGTGCAATATTTAACACTCAGACTCTCTTAGAGACAACTTGGACTCAGCTTAAGTGTAGCTTAAATAGTAAAAACTCAAATTTGTGTGTTGTGAGATTTTTTTTATTTATTATTATCATCATTATCACCACCACCAGCACCATCATAACAGTTGCCGTAATGATATAAAAGTAATGTTATGTGTTAGTTTTATTTTGAAGGGCAGTTCAGCTGCTAGAAAAGGTTGCTGTTTCCGGTTCCAGGTCATTGGCTGTTATGTTATGCTAAGAAAAGCCGCCCAGTTCTGAACCGTTTTGTGGATAAATGGAGAAGTTGTAAGCCGTGAGTTACGGCCGACAGTAGCCTGAATAAAAGACCCCTTAACGAGTGACCTGAGAGAGTCAGAGTCTTTATGTTAATAGCTTTATTTATGTATTTATTTCCCGTAGCGGATGCTAGCGAGCGGAACTCTGCGTCGTCCACCACAGAGAAAGGTTGCTCGTCTAACATGATGACTTTAATTACTTTTCAGGTTACACCTCTGTCAATGTGTGTGCGTGACTCCACAGTCAAGCTGACGGAGAAGTATAAATTAGGCTTTAGTTAACCATTTTTCGGACGGTCACGCTCATATAGGCGAGTGGTTATTGCAGCTGTGTCTGCTGCTGCTCCGACTCCGAGTGTCTTTTCATTTCTACACAGGGAGACATGAAATCTCACCTCACTCCCCCAAAGTTTGCTCTTTCAAAGTCCTATTAAATTCACTGTGGATGCATTTTGAAGAGCTTTCCCCACTCGTTTACATCACTCTCACAGATGGAGTAAAAGTTAGTTTTACATATTTGCCGCTGTGCGCATGTGGGCGAGGGAGGCGTGAAACTGCAGCTACACACAGGTTCTTTGTCGGCCGCAAAATATGAGTGACAGGTGATCGGCTGGTATGATCGGCTCTGAAAGGCTCTGAAAGGAGTTGCCGAGTTTGTTCACCAATATCGGCCGATTACGAGCAGTTACCGATCAATCGGTGCGTCCCTTGTAAGAGTTAGGGTGGGCTCACCAGCTTCTCATCCACTGTGCAAAGACACGTCGCAGCGACAGTTTTTTCAGGTCATTTCTGCACGTCCAGTTTTGGTCCCCTGTAAATGCAGACTGTGATGCCGGACGACGTCTTATTCATGGCGTCTCCTGCACGTCCTGTTTTGACATCCTTAGGACGTCCAGATATGGGCTAATTCTGATCCAAATGAGGTTGTTGTAGACATCCTTCTCACATCACCCAGACACGTCAAAGTGACGTCTTTTCCAGGTCATTTCTGCTATCAAAATAGCTGTAAATTATAAGGGACATTCATGCTAATTTAAGACAGGTTTATAAACACCTGACCTGCTGAAACTACAGCTACACATAACATGCTACACAAACAAATCAAGCTCACCAATTTTATCCAGTGTTCTTTTTATTTACCACATACAAACATACACACACACACACACACACACACACAGAGAGATCATTAGTAATTTATTCTTGACAGGCTCTACCACATCTCTGGCCGTGTTTTGAGCTATTTCATGACTCCACCTGCACAAAAGACATGTTGGAAATATCAGCACAACCTGCAGTCACGTCCCTAAGTCAACATTAAATCTGAAACACTGAAATAAAGACACAGTTGATTATTATTGCATCAGTGTTTATCAGTCACATGGGAAATGCTAACACTGGCATAGCAAACATTTTAGCTAAAGCCAATGAAAAGCGATTCACCAAAACAGCAGATTTGGATTATTTAACCTCACAAAGCTTAACAGAAGTTAACGTAACATGAACTGACTTCAACAAACTTACCTTCGGCCTGCTAGAAATGAAGTTCATCTTCTTCTTTGAGATTTTAATGCAGCTGTCAAATAATGTGAGGTGCATTACCCCCACCAACAGGTAAGAATTGTGAATCAGTAGTCTAACATCTAGAGAGAGAGAGAGATAGATAGATAGATGATAGGGAGAGATATTCCGGGACTGGGAGATCGGGGTTCGATTCCCGGTCGGGTCATACCAAAGACTTTGAAAAATGGGACCCAATGCCTCCTCGCTTGACACTCAGCATTAAGGGGTTGGATTGGGGGGTTAAACCACCAAATAGTTCCCGAGCGCGGCCACAGCCGCTGCTCACTGCTCCCCACCATGGGGATGGGTCAAATGCGGAGATGTAATTTCACCATTGTGTGATGATGACTTGGGACTTTAGATAGATAGATAGATAGATAGAAACTGCATAAAAATAATTCAGTTTTTTGAAATGATCAATCATGTTTTATTTAGATTTCCTATTACTGACAGTATAAAATATGTTTAATAGCTCAGCAACAATATTTTTATATAACTTCCTGCACCTGTTAGACGTGCCTATGACGTCCAAAAAAGTTACCCAGCCCGAGGTACAAATGTCCAACTGGGGTCATCGTTAAATGTCCAAATATTGGACCTAGTTTACATGTTCTATAGAAGTCCAGAATTGACCTTGGACTTACAGATGCAATATAGACATTATCTGAATGTCCATGCTATGTTGATTACTTGGTGGGTGTTATGTAAATGGGATGTCCACAACAACCTTGTTTGGACCAGAATTAGACCATATCTGGATGACCTGGAGACACAGAGTACAACTCACAAGGCATTCATTCCTACTAGAGACCACTGCAAATGTATTAAAAATATGAGTCAAGTTGACCTTTAACGTCATGTTCTGCATATGTGTTAGACCATGTGCAGGTTGTGAATGGAAGCAATCACTGTAACGGCAGAGTGGAGGTCTTCCACGAGGGCCAGTGGAAACGATTGTGCAGCAATGACTGGGGCAAGAATGCAGCGGAAGTGCTGTGCCGCGAGATCAGCTGTGGCTCTCCTGTTGAGTCTGCGGCGCAAGATTTTGGAAAAGGTCAAAATCTGTCAGGACTCAAAACCAACTGCACTGGGAATGAGACCTCCATCTCAGAGTGCCAGCTTTCAGATTTCAGAGAGACTTGTGTCGATGCCACCATTGTCTGCATGTGTAAGTCAATCACAGCTTATCAACAGTAACTTGTTATTTCAGTATGATTACATTTTCTTTTTCATGCATTTCATCTAAATCCTCTATTTTTTCTCATCTTGACAGACAATAAACAGATACGGCTGGTAAATGGGACTAATCGTTGTTCTGGTCGAGTCGAAGTCCTCAATGAGGGACAGTGGGGAACCATTTGTGATGACGGATGGGGGATTCAAGAAGCAGAAGTAGCATGCCGAGAGATGAACTGTGGAAGTCCTATTGCAGTTAAGAACAGGGATTTCTATGGAAGAAGCCCCCATCAGGTTTGGATGGATGATATTGCGTGCACTGGCCATGAGAAGTCCATTGCTGACTGCCCACATCAAGGCTTTGGACGACACAACTGTGACCACAGTGAAAATGCAGGCATTATGTGCTCAGGTACAACATGCTTCCTTTTGCTGAGGATTGAAAATATACAGGCTCAAACCCAATCTCATTTTTATTTGTCTTCTTTCCAGAGGCTGTGAGACTGATCAATGGGACTGACAGATGCTCTGGCAGATTGGAGGTCTTCCACAATGGTCACTGGGGCAAGGTTTGCAATGATAACTGGAGCCTCAGAGAGACTACAATTGTCTGCAAAGAACTGAATTGTGGCTCTCCAAAGAAAACCCAAGATTTTGTCGGTTTTGGTGACAGCACATTGACAGGCTTCAGGAATCAGTGCTCTGGTAACGTGAGCTCAATTAGCCAGTGTACGCTTGAGGAACATGTGGGGACTGGGAGATGTGATGGAGCTTATGTTGCATGTGCAGGTAAGATGCTACAGACAGTGGTATTCAGCAATATCCTTCCTTATCACATATCTTCTACCATACAGGCTCACTTCGTCCAGATTACATCTGATAACTGAGGTTGTATGGAGTACCTAAGAGGTAGTCAGTGTCTTACCTGCAGTTATCAGTCAGAGTGATTGAAATTGGAGACTAAAGAAGAATTTCAGATCAAGCATGTTACTTATCTACTTAGAGCCCATTAGAGCCCATCACCAGCTCCGGTGGCCTAGTGGTATGAGTGTTCACCTCGGGACTGGGAGCCCAGGGTTCAAATCCCGGTTGGGTCATACCAAAGACTTTGAAAACAATGGGACCCAATGCCTCCTTGCTTGACACTTAGCACTAAAGGGTTGGATTGGGGGGTTAAACCACCAAATAGTTCCCGAGCATGGCCACAGCTGCAACTTACCACTCCCCACCATGGGGATGGGTCAAATGCGGATATGTAATTTCACCAGTGTGTGATGATGACTTGGGACTTTAACTTTATTAATTGGGAAAAACAACTCAAACTTAAAGGAGTTCATCTGACTGTAGTCTCTAGTTTTCATCATTTAACATTTCTTCTCTTGTCATTAATCAGCCAAGTTTTCATTATTTGATTAGCAACCCTAATCCCCCAATTACTTGTTTTACACATTTTTCTTTGGTATAATAACTAGCTCCTTGATGACCTAGCTTTGCAGTACATTTGACAAAAACCTTGCTTGACATTATGTAACCTAATCTGTCCACAGGTAATCCTTCAATTAGACTTGTCAATGGCACAGACCGGTGTTCTGGCAGAGTGGAGATTCTGCACAATGATCAGTGGGGAACAGTGTGCCATGATTCTTGGGATATCAAAGATGCTCAGGTGGTGTGCAGGGCCATGAACTGTGGAATTGCTAAGACAGCCAAAACCTCAGCTTTTTTTGGTCCAGGCCAAGGACGAATCTGGTTAGATGATGTTTTCTGCACTGGCAGTGAGACGTCTCTTTTGCACTGCCGCCGATCCCCTTTAGGAGTAAATAACTGTAGACACGAAGAAGATGCTGGAGTGATTTGCACAGGTATTTATGTCTATTACTTGTTTATCATTGCAAAAGTGAAACTAAAGTAAAAATTGTTTATCAGACAGCAAATTTCTGACCTTCTCCTCCTTGAATTATTTTAGCTTTCATCAGACTGATCAATGGCTCTGACCAGTGTTCAGGCAGAGTTGAAATCTATCACAATGATCACTGGTCACCTGCATTCAAATCCAACTTTGGACAGAATGAAGCTGCAGTGGTGTGCAGGGAGATGGACTGTGGATATCCTGTCAGGTTCTCCGGGTTACTTGGACAAAGTGAAAACAGAGGATTGCAGATGAGTTGCAGAGGAAGCGAGAGCTCCGTCACAGAGTGCACAATCAGAGACCACCCCAGGACCAGCAATGATCAAGATGTATCTGTTGAATGTTCGGGTATGTACTTTTGCATACATCATACATCATTTTTAAAGAAAAATCTACTACAAGTCAAATTACTAAGCATGGTCATTGTTTTGGAGCCAACCCCTAGTGCAGGGCTATTCAAATGGCGGCCCGCGGGCCACTTCCGGCCCGCGGGCCCTCACCAGGTGGCCCGCCTGGCCCTATCCCCCAACCACCAACAGAAAAAACCCAGTTAAAAACAGTTTTTGCGTGCGAGTTTCAAAATTCCCACACTGATATTGCACTTGAACGCAACACCATTTTAGCAATCACAGACATATATATGTAGACACCCCGTGGACTGGTGCTGCCTATTGGAGCTGCCCATCTACGTACTCATGTCTATGTCTGCAGTTGACCAATAAAAACACACCTTTGGGACGCCGCAGCAGCAAGACTCTGGTTTCAACTTATGCTTAAAATGCGGATTATAAACTACACACCCGTTTTATTTTTGTTAACAGACCAAATAAAACCAGAGTTATACTAAAATAATTAAACTAAGAATGGGTTCAGTAGCGTTTTGTTGCTGAGGGAGAGGATGGCTGCTGCGTGATCTGACAGCAGGTGTCAAAAGGTGCGCTGAGGCGCTGTCACGGAGCGGAGAAAACACTGAGACAGACATTGACGGCAAAACTTTAGATACTGGAGCAATTTGTGACAGATAGATAGTTACTTCTCTGTAGTTTAGTGGTTTTTTGTATAAAGGAGGATGAGAAGGAAGGATGTCCAGCTGACAGCTCAGCTGTTTAGCTGGAAGACGGGAAAAGGAGCAGCAAGCGTTTTATTCGTGGACGGAAATGACGGGAAACGTGGGTTTAGAGGTGGCGAGTGCATGAAGAGGTGGAGAATGAGGGAAAAAAATGTGTCCGTGTTAAAAAGTCTCTAAAATACAAAAAAAGGACTAAATAAACTAAAAATAAACTGTAAACACATTATATTGGACCGCATACATGACAATTTACCCCATAACTCACTGTTGCTGCATCTTCTTTTGTTTTCTGGAGGCTTCCCCCCCCCCAAAAAAAAATCTAAAATCCGCTTTTAATCCAGCTTGGATGGAAAAATATGTGTGACAATGAGCATCCTGTCACCGGATCCCGATTGATCATGCACCTGGGCTGCTGGGCCACGAGTATATATGTTTGGCTGACTGGTTAGCGTGCGTGTCTCCCACCCGGGAAGTCCCTGGTTCGAGTCCCACCCGGGCCCTGCGTTGTCCACCTTGTCACATATGTTTATTTTGCATAGCTGCTATGCTATTATTGTTAATTTTCATTTAGTAGCTGCGATCGAGTTAATGCAGGTTAAAAACCATGAAAATATTTGTATTACCAGCTCTGCAACTGTTGAATTGATGCAGATCATTAAAACAATAAGAAGACGTGCATTGCTGTTATTTTAGTTGTATTTGTAGGAGTGGTGGAGGTAATCAGTCAAAATATTAAAATTTAATATTTAAATGTTGTCAGTAAAATACATAATAAAGATTTGGGTATCCGGCCCTAAGCTGATCCGCGATTTAGAAATCTGGCCCAGTAGAGAAAGTAATTGAATAGGCCTGCCCTAGTGGATCAGGGGGGAACTGCAATTTTCATCACTTTCATGTTGGCTTCACTTTCAGCAGGCGGACTTTGCCCTTTGGTAATATTCAAATGAGAACATTCTATACAAATGATGGTGTTAACACATTATGCTTCCCACAAGAGCAAAACAAGTTTATATTTAAAATGATAATCAAAACCATAAACTTACTGGAGCTTTTATGGCCCAGTTGCAATTCACAACTAGTATGCTTTGATCACTGGACCTCAGAGACCTGCTGGGGGTGTAGGGACTGATGAGATCACCGATAATGATAATGAAAGTGAGAGTGGAGATTTTACTACGGTATTAAAAAAAGCCAATAATAAAACATACCTTATTGATATTGGAGATACATAATCTGAATCATACGGGTCTAAAGCTCCTTCCTTCTCTTTCCAGCTCTAATCTGGATGTAAAAACAGCAGCAAAACATGAATATATATACTGACATATAGCCATTGCATTTCAATGACAATAATTTGTTACTTACACACTGTTTCCAAACTATTGGCTTGTTCCTCATCTAAAGAGTTCTTTCAGCTCCATCAATTTGATGCTACAAACACAAGCAGAATACATCAATAACAAAAACATAGGTTATGAATCAAATGATAAAAGCTCTGCATGTTTATGCATTTACCAAGACTTCTCACAAATGATAACCAGGACTGCTGTATAATTTATTCTCCACATCCAGACACAATTATCCTATCTTCTGTCTCATGAACAGAAGCTGGGATGTTTATACCCACAAAGTTTTTCTTTTTTGTTCCAACAACACACTCCTCTGGTTATGACTTTTATCTATATTGCCTCTCCACCTCCATGGATCCACCAGTCTGTCGGCACATCTGACGCTGGTCAGATGCTGCGTGTTGTCAATCATTGCAGGAACGTGCACAGTGTCGGATAACTCATCTTTTTTCTCTCTCGCCTCTTGCCTGGGCTGACGGGAGCTGACGGTGCTGTACGCGTGGTGCGCTTCACGGAAGTGATGCGCCTTTTGCACATTTGGAGAAAATGCATCCTAATGCGCAAAATGTGGCCCCTCTTGTCAATAGTATAACGCTGCAGACCCGGAGACGCCATTTTCAGGCCAACGCCATTTTCAGGCCGACGCCAATTTCAGGCTTCTACCCTTTTCGAGACAGCGACCTCTAATGGACAGATGTTTCACTGCAACCACGCCAGTTTCAGGCCAACTCCAGATTCAGGCTTCTATCCTTCTATTATTTGCTTATTAATAAATTTAATTGTTGTTAAAACTTCAATTAAGTTGTTTTTCTAATTATTTAATTGCTGTTAATTGCTGGTGAAGCTTATTGCCCATACTGTAGCAACAGTGCACATTATATACCCAAAAAGCAACAAAATTAGACTCTCTCTGGAAAGAGAACACTACAGATGAACGCCACTTCGTACTTGTATGTGATTTTTTTAGTGTCGTTCTGTGTAATAATGTAGTGAACCATTTCAAATTTGTGATATTTTTCTACATTTTTTTGTAGTGATGAGAAATGTAAATCAAGAATTTTAATATTCGGCTCCCTGTGAGTGCACAATGACCTCTACTAGTCTCTTTTCACTCTCAGTGCAGCTGTTACAGCCTGAAGGTGGAGTGGAACTTCAGCAGTGCTGCCCCCATGTCTTGGCACTCTGTACACACATGTCAGGGTTCCTTCTAGCAGACTTGGCCTGTGGTTTCATTAAACTGTGCTCCACGTTCAACTCTCCGCTCGTGATCCATCTTGGATTGCTATGCTATTGCTATGAAACTAGTCCAGGGGGCGGCGCTGTCTCAAAAAGAGTAGAAGCTTGAAAGTGGCGTCGGCCTGAAAGTGGCATCGGCCTGAAACTGGTGTCTCCGGGTCTGCAGCGATACCCTCCTCCCTCTTGTAGCGTGTGTTCTGCCTTTTTGGAGGGGCGGCGCTGGGGGGTCCATGAATGCCTGGTGTTTACTTGGAGACGGACATATATTTTTGCAGAAATCTCTGAGATTTCCACTAATAAATGAGCGGTAATAGTACCAGTACTCATCGTACCCTGGAAAAAAAGTCCCAGTGCGCTGAGTGGTAAAAATAATAAGTACTTCGTACTGGCCCTGACTAATATTAATATCCTGACCAGCACTGACTCTGATGGAGACACGCTAAACAAGCAGCCTAAAAATGTTCCTACTATGACATACGTAAGCCCCCGGTTTGCTTTGAAAGCACCCACAACCCTTACCCCACACGTAATTAGTAATAATTTCTTACCTGTCCAGCAACAATGATGCCAACTGTGGGTATTTTGTCTCAGCATTTTCACTTCTCAAATGCTGGCCGGACCGATGTTTATCCTCGTTCTTTGCCTTCGGCGATCAGACTCGAGTTTTGCCGCTTTTTGTCGCACTGGAATACACTCTTGGGTTCTTTGTCTTGTTTGGGGTCTGGTCTGGAGTTTCGCTGGTGCTTGAAGCAGTTCTCTTCTTGTTCTTGGCTGAATCAGAGCTACCAAAACTACCTCTCGTTCTACTGCTAAGCTACAGCTAGCAAACAAACGCTGCGAGCGCGTGAGCGCGCATGACGTCATCAAGCATTACGCTGCCTCTGGAAGACACCGGGGAAGCCTGCTTGCTCGACCCGAGCATGATCTTCTCTGTGAGTTTACAGGCCTACCGCGGCAATCACAATAAAAATGCCAGGGGCCTCATTTATCAAACGTTCGTAGAAACGTTCCTATATTCCCTCCTACGAATGAAATTTAGAATGTGTGTACGAACAGTCAATGTCCTGATTTATGAAACATGCGGTGGCCTCTCGTACGCATGTTCCTCCGCAATTGTCTGATGATAAATCCCACCTGTCCGCTTACAGGAGCTCGTGCCCGTTTAACGTCATTTACATACAGAAACGCCCTCAATTAACCATATTTGGTCACACTACGTCTTCAGATCAGGAGGGGATTCCCTGGGTTCTTCCCGGACAAAAAAAGAAAAACTTTATTGACAGCAAGATCGAAACACTGGACACTTGACAACGCGTGTATGATCGGGGAGCAGAGGAGGTTCTGGAGGTTGTTTTATTTGTAAAATAGAATCTGGACTGGAACCGGATCAGTGCGCTGCGCTCACGGAAGAGCCGTTCCCTCTGGAGTGCACTCTGCTCTGCTAAATCCTCCAATAATAATAAGAATAAGAAGAAACGATGTTTTATATAGCGAATCTCTAGAAAAACCACGGGGCGCTTCCCAAGGTCAAAATAATTTAATTAAATTATAACATAATAGATAAATAAATTCAAAATGATTTAAAACATCATAAAAATGGGAAGAGTAAACATTGTGATTACAAAATAACACAAAATCAGCCATTCTACAATGTCAGATTCCAGTTGGTCACGGGTGTTTTAGCTCCAATAATGTGACACAGCTGTTTATCCACCAAAATAATTATTTATTGGTAGAATAATTAGTGGATGAGGAACACGCGTGGATCACTGAGACCTTCAGAATTGCGGTTCCCTTGTTCCACCACTAGATGCTGTTCCTACGCATGGTCGGAGCTGTTCTTATATTTAGGAATGTTTTCACGCACAAGTACAAATTGGTAAATACCACACAATGCGCAAAATTGTTCCCACGCACGAAATACGCACAGATAAATGATAAATTGATAAATGAGGCCCCAGTGCTCATTCTACAGGACCAGGACATTGCAGGAGAATGTATGAGGAAGAAATTAAAAATTTCTATACATGTATTGACTGTTAAACTTCCACATAGTCTCTTTAAAAATGAGACTAAAAAAGCAACACAATCAATCACTCACACAGATTTAAAAGCCAGTTCATAGAAATGGGTCTTCAGCTTTGATTTAAAAACTGGTACAGAAGAGGACTGCCGAATGTATAATGGAAGCTCATTCCATAATTTTGGAACTGCAACTGAAAAGGCTCTGTTACCCCGCATCTTCATCCGTGACCGGGGGACCACGAGCAAGGACAAGTCCTCTGAACAAAGTGCCCGAGAGGGAACATACGAATGCAGTGTGTCTGCCAGATATGCTGGAGCCAAACCATTTAAAACTTTAAAAACCAGTAAAAGAACTTTAAACCGAATCCTAAAAGAAAAAGGTAGCAAATGTAGAGCTGCCAGTATGGGCATAGCATGGTCAAACTTACGTTTGCCCTCCAAAAATATTCCAGCAGCATTTTGGACAAGTTGCAAACGGGCTAAGGCACCATTGCTCACTCCAAACAGAATGGAGTTGCAATAGTCCAGGCGTGAAGTTATGATGATATGCTGCAGGATAAGTTAGGGACTTTTAGGAACAAGGTTAGACGATATCAGAGTGCCTTGGCAGCCTTGACATGACCTGTAAGTCAAAAGTGTAACTTAGTTCATTTAGGACAAAAAACCATAGCCTCCATGAGGCTACAACTTGTTTTACACATTTTTCTTTGGTATCATAATAACTAGCTCCCTGATGACCTAGCTTTGCAGTACATTTGACACAAACCTTGTTTGACGTTATGTAACCTAATCTGTCCACAGGTAATCCTTCCATTAGACTTGTCAATGGCACAGACCGGTGTTCTGGCAGAGTGGAGATTCTGCACAATAATCAGTGGGGAACAGTGTGCGATGCTTCTTGGGATATCAAAGATGCTCAGGTGGTGTGCAGAGCCATGAACTGTGGAACTGCTAAGACAGCCAAAACCTCAGCTTTTTTTGGTCCAGGCCAAGGACGAATCTGGTTAAATGATGTTTTCTGCACTGGCAATGAGACGTCTCTTTTGCACTGTCGCCGACCCCCTTTTGGAGTAATTAACTGCGGACACAGAAAAGATGCTGGAGTGATTTGCACAGGTATTTATGTCTATTACTTGTCTATCGTTGGAAAAGTGAAACTAAAATAAAAATTGTTTATCAGACAGCTAATTTCTGACCTTCTCCTCCTTGAATTATTTTAGCTTTCATCAGACTGATCAATGACTCTGACCAGTGTTCAGGCAGAGTTGAAATCTATCACAATGATCACTGGTCACCTGCATTCAAATCCAACTTTGGACAGAATGAAGCTGCAGTGGTGTGCAGGGAGATGGACTGTGGAGATCCTGTCAGGTTCTCCGGGTTACTTGGACAAAGTGAAAACAGAGGATTGCAGATGAGTTGCAGAGGAAGCGAGAGCTCCGTCACAGAGTGCACAATCGGAGACCACCCCAGGACCAACAATGATCAAGATGTGTCTGTTGAATGTTCGGGTATGTACTTTTGCATACATCATACGCACTCACACATATTATACATCAAATTGATTGGCTTGTTCTCTGATTGGCTGGGAGAGTTTTGAAAATTCAAAATTAAACAACTTGTGCTCTTTCTAACAGTTTAATATTGATTTCAATCTGCTAACTATGACAATTGAACTCAATTTCAACTAAGGCATGTTCATCTGTCACTTTCAGGATTCAGCATATGCTGCTAAATTCACGGTTCAGCTAATTGTGAAAATTTAACTATTAAACTATTCCTACTCAAATATGAGCTGTTTAAACATTTCAGTTTAAAAATTTCAGGTTTCTGCTGTTTAGGATTTTTTTCCTCCATTCTTCACCTACTTTTTGAGCTTTATTACACTTGTTAGTGATTTTTTGCTCTTAGATCTTTAAATCCATTCAACTCATTTTCACAAATAAACTACATTTATGCAGCAGAAAACTGCTTATTTTACTTAAGCAGCTTCAGGTATCAGTTTCAAAATTCAGCATATCCTGCTAAATTCACAGTTCAACTAATTGTGAAAATGTAACTATTAAACTATTCCTACTCAAACATGAGCTGTTTAAACATTTCAGCTGTTCAGTTTTTAAACTATGTTTAGATATTTCAGTTTTCTGCTGTTTAGGATTTTTTTCTCTATTCTCTACTTACTTTTTGGGCTTTTTTTGAACTTGTTCCTTGCTCCTAAATTTTCAAATATATTCATCTCATTTTGACAATTAAGGTTATTTTCAGCTTCAAATCAGCTATTCAGCACCTTCAGCTATCATTTTCAGCAATAAAGCATTCAAACGCATTTCTGCAAGAAATGCAATTTATCTAGTTAAAAATGTAATTGTTGTTAAAACTTCAATGAAGTTGTTTTTCAAATTATTTAATTGCTGTTAATTGCTGGTGAAGCTTATTGCCCATACTGTAGCAACAGTGCACGTTATATACCCAAAAAGCAACAAAATTAGACTCCCTCTGGAAAGAGAACACTACAGATGAACGCCACTTCGTACTTGTATGTGATTTTTTTTAGTGTCGTTCTGTGTAATAATGTAGTGAACCATTTCAAATTTGTGATATTTTTCTACATTTTTTTGTAGTGATGAGAAATGTAAATCAAGAATTTTAATATTCGGCTCCCTGTGAGTGCACAATGACCTCTACTAGTCTCTTTTCACTCTCAGTGCAGCTGTTACAGCCTGAAGGTGGAGTGGAACTTCAGCAGTGCTGCCCCCATGTCTTGGCACTCTGTACACACATGTCAGGGTTCTTTCTAGCAGACTTGGCCTGTGGTTTCATTAAACTGTGCTCCACGATCAACTCTCCACTCGTGATCCATCTTGGATTGCTATGCTATTGCTATGAAATTAGTCCAGGGGGCGGCGCTGTCTCAAAAAGAGTAGAAGCTTGAAAGTGGCGTCGGCCTGAAAGTGGCGTCGACCTGAAACTGGCGGCTCCGGGTCTGCAGCGATATCCTCCTCCCTCTTGTAGCGTGTGTTCTGCCTATCAGGAGGGGCGGGTCAGCGGCGCTGGGGGGACCGTGAATGCCTGGTGTTTACTTGGAGACGGACATATATTTTTGCAGAAATCTCTGAAATTTCCACTAATAAATGAGCGGAAATTCCACTAATAAATGAGCGGTAATAGTACCAGTACTCATCGTACCCTGGAGAAAAAGTCCCAGTGCACTGAGTGGTAAAAATAATAAGTACTTTGTACCGGCCCTGACTAATATTATGGCACTTACACACTAGCACCGGCTCGGACCGGGCGGGATTGGGTATGTTCCTTTCACATCCGGGTGGCCCGGGGATTTTTGGGGCTGAACCGTACGTGTTTTCGGCCCTCATCTGAAGGTGGTCTGCTTTTTGTCGAAACCGGGCCAACACACCCACTGCCGACTCATTGGTCGGCTCAAATTCACGCCTACCTTTAGGGGGAACCTCCGATTAGCGGATAGAATCCGCCAGCGGGGGCTTCCCGCATGCGCGCTTCATTATCACTCTGAATGCGGAGGAGTTAACAAGCCTCTGACTGAAGCTGTTTTATCTGTTTCCGTCAGCTGTGATGAGCGCAGCGCGCGCGCACACACACGCACACACTGACGCCACGCAGCTTTTTGTTTAATAAGGAAGAGACCGCAGAATTATCCGCGCTCCTTTGACCCACCCAGCCGTTTCTCTGTTCCTGTCTGCTGTGATGAGCGCAGCGCGCGCGCGCACACACACATACACACACACACACACATACACACCACGCAGCTTTTTGTTTAATAAGGAAGAGACCGCGGACTTCGCGGTGACCCACCCAGCCGTTTCTCTGTTCCCGTCTGCTGTGATGAGCTCAGACACCGGGCAGACTTCTCCGCACTTCTTTGACCCGCCCACATCACTGATATATTCGCGCCAAATTTTCGCGCGCATTTCTGAGACCGCCTATCACGTCCGCATTCCAAAGGGTGTCCTGGAAGACGTGTGTAAACAACCTGGCGGGGCCGGGGCCGACTGAGGCCGACCGATCGGAGCCGACCCGGTGCTAGTGTGTAAGTGCCATTAATATCCTGACCAGCACCGACTCTGATGGAGACACGCTAAACAAGCAGTCTAAAAATGTTCATATGACATACGTAAGCCCCCGGTTTGCTTTGAAAGCACCCACAACCCTTACCCCACACGTATTTAGTAATAATTTCTTACCTGTCCAGCAACAATGATGCCAACTGCGGGTCTTTTGTCTCAGCATTTTCCAATTCTCAAATGCCGGCCGGACCGATGTTTATTCTCGTTCTTTGTCTTCTGCGACCAGACTCGAGTTTTGCCCCTTTTTGTCACGCTGGAATACACTCTTGGGTTCTTTGTCTTGTTTGGGGTCTGGGCTGGAGTTTCGCTGGTGCTTGAAGCAGCTCTCTTATTGTTGTTCTTGGCTGAATCAGAGCTACTAAAACCACCTCTCGCTCTACCGCTAAGCTATAGCTAGCAAACAAACGCTGTGAGCGGGCATGACGTCGTCACGCATTACGCTGCCTCTGGAAGACACCGGGGAAGCCTGCTTGCTCGACCCGAGCATGATCTTCTCTGTGAGTTTACAGGCCTACAGAGGCAATCACAGTAAAATGCCAGGGCTCATTCTACTGGACCAGGACATTGCAGGAGAATGTATGAGGAAGAAATTTAAAATTTCTATACTTGTATTGGCTGTTAAACTTCCACATAGTCTCTTTAAAAATGAGACTAAAAAAGCAACACAATCAATCACTCAGATTTAAAAGCCAGTTCATAGAAATGGGTCTTCAGCTTTGATTTAAAAACTGGTACAGAAGAGGACTGCCGAATGTATAATGGAAGCTCATTCCATAATTTTGGAGCTGCATCTGAAAAGGCTCTGTTACCCCGCATCTTCATCCGTGACCGGGGGACCACGAGCAAGGACAAGTCCTCTGAACAAAGTGCCCGAGAGGGAACATACGAATGCAGTGTGTCTGCCATATGCTGGAGCAAAACCATTTAAAGTAGACATATCATGCTTTTAAATTTTTCCTTTTTGCATCTAAATCATTCAGTTGTGGTCCATATACAGTGGAACTGCAGTTCTTAGGTCTGAATTCCTCATTATTGTTTCTGTCAGACACCTTCTCTACCTCTGTTCTGAGCAGAGTCTCAAAAATGGCCCGTTTTGGTAGCCTAGTGAACTAGACCAAATCTTGCTTTGCAGAGTTTGGTCTAGGCACGCTTCATAGGAACCCTCGCAGCCTGTGGCTGTCCAATCACAGCTCGCTATAGTTTTGGTTGGGCCAATCACAGTGCTCTATATCATGGGCCAATCACAG